>OZ008367.1:87993265-88143855 GCA_963931995.1 Phaonia tiefii | reverse complement strand
GCGAATGCCACAATCAATTTATTGGAAACCAAGTTTGGTGAACGTGTTATCTCACGAAATGGCCCAGTCGATTGACCGCCTCGGTCTTGCGATTTGACGCCGTTAGATTATTGCCTGTGTCTATGGTCTATGCCAACAAGCCAGCGACGATTGATGAACTTCGTACGAATATCGAACGTGAAATTGCAGAATATCGAACGTGAAATTGCAGCAGTCTGGACTTCAGCGTCTGGACTTCTGCAAGGGTGCCCGTGGTGGTCATGGAAAAGAAATCGAGTTCCATACATAATGGCATCGAAGTACTTTCACAGGAATAAAGAATTTCATTGGTGTTTAAAACCGGTTTTGTTTTATTTAAAAAATCTTTTGTAGCGTTCTTATTGAAAACCCAGTTAATTGTAGTTTCAATTTAAATTCAAAAAGTATCAATTTTACAGGTACGCCGAAAACGATTTCTTTATTACCGAAAACACTAATTGATTTGATGTATAGATTTGATGTTCAATTTTTTTTTCGACAGCTACAAAAAAGAACATGATTTCCCATTACAACCCATGAAGTTATTGGGGAGAGCTTCTCACACCCATTGAGTTGCACGTGTTCTAGTTTTATGCTCACAGATTGGGACCTACAGTTTTACACCAGTTCCTAACGGAATTTTCAAGAAGCTTTTCATGGCTAAATAACTCGATAGTGTCGCCGTCACTAAACGAGGTGACCGCTGTCGAAAAAATGTTAGGTGGTATGAGCAAAATGTTAGGTGGTATCATGTATAGGCGCCGCGCACACTGCCACTGCGCCACCGAATACTACTTAATTTGCAAAATTTTCTTGTTTCTGGGCCACCAAAAATATCAGAAAAGAACGATAATTATTCTCTATTCACATTGCAGCAGAATTCTCTCATTTCGAGTAAGTTAACAGCTGAGTCTTGTATTGAGAAATAGATGTAACGTTAACTGAAATCTACAAACACGAGATTTACATTTTCGGGCTTTAATCTAAATATACAGGGTGGACCATGCTTCGATTATTCGATTTAAGACAAATACTACTTGAAATTTTTTCAAACGTATGACTTTAATGGTAAGATTCATCATTGACATTCATGAATGAAACAGAACATCGTTCAAATGGCTTCCACGTCTTGCGTATCAGTACTTTGTTAAATTTGTCAGTACATTTTTTACTATTTAGGGCTCTACCTCTCGCGAACGACAGCGTTGTATGAAGACTTCAATGGACTGGCGTTTCTGCGTAACACTTACCTTTCATGGCGGCCCAGAGATAATAGTCTCACGGGGTCAAATCACAGCTTCGAGGCAATAGACTTCCGTGTTTCGACTGATTATACGGTTTTTGAACACAGTGCGCAGAAAATCGATTATAACGTGGCTGTGTGGCACGTAGTGCCATTCTCTTGATATCATATTTTTATCAACTTTTGACAGTAACGCCGGCTCCTTGCTCATTTTCGAAGAAAAATGGGCCTATAATGCCGCCATGCCAAAAACCACATACAACAGTCCCTCGTTGTGAATGGACGTGTGTATTTTCCGAGCCCCTATCATGAGCTTCATCGGGAAAGATGTTTTTGCGGAAAAGTTCTCGTCTTCAGCCTCTACAGTTCTTGTACTTTAGAAACCTTCTTACCGAGGTCTTTATGCTAAATTCTGCGCAAATTTGTGCGAGGAATGTTTAATTTCTGCGAACGGCCGCGAGTTGATGTAGATGGCTGCTCGAGCACACTTTCAGGTGCAGCGGCAGTAGTTTCCACTGAATGTACTGGAAGAGCACGTACACGAGTTCTTTTGTCCAATAAGGACATCTATCGAATTTATTTCGTAGATTTATTGCAGTTTGAGCTGAAAACTCAGAACATTGGAAGATAGTTTTTAATATTTCCCAATAGGCCCAACACTTCTATAGGAGGTTCTAAACAGGGTTTTGTAAAATCGTCCATTTCCAATGAGGACCGCGTGATACCACTCACATTCCGACCCATAGTTGAACTTGTAAATTGGCCCTGTATTGTTAAGTGGCGATCGAGCCATATGATACCTCATCGAAATATTCCATGATGTGGCTGAAGATGAGACGTACATGGGTCCCTGGCTAATCAATTAGTACTCTGCAGAATGGTCTTAAGATCATTCAGCTTGTCTTCCTGAATGTTTGATAGATCCAACATGACCTGAGATCATAGATATTTTCTTCTACGCATTCAAAAGGCAGGGCAGTAGCGTATTAAATGTTCTACGATCTCTCGTCCTACTCTTCATCCTTACAGCTTCTGCAGTAATCATGAGTGGGGATTCTAAGTCAAGGCGCGAGCCTGTCTATGAAAGAGTGTCCAGTAATTACAGGTACGAGCATCTCAATATCTTGTCTAGGAATGCACATTAGGATTAGCGTACGATTTATGTCTTAACTGGGATATATTTGTCTGGTGATCGTGCAACTTTTGAAGTGAGACCATCTATCAATCGCATGTCTGAGAGCTTCAGTTTTAATCATGGGATTGTACGCAGAAAGGGTCATATCCACATGGCCCATATCTGGACGAACGGGCACAGCAGTTCCTAATCTTGCCAGCTCACCTACTGTATGGTTCTCTGGAATGTTCCTGTGTCCCGGTTCTCATGTAAAGTGAATGTCGAACTTCGTGATAATCTCATTTAGAGATGAGCGCCAATTGTCGGCAGTTTCTAAAGTAAGGAATACAGATTCCAGAGATTTTATAGCAACCTGCCTGCCAGAGTACATATTGATGCCCCAGACGGTGATGACGTTTCGTGCCAATCAATGGGCCCGAAAGACGCTACAATCAATGGTCTGGCAGCCTTTGTGCTAGATCTAGACCCAGCTATTCAGAATAGAGATATGGTAGTGAGTACGAGAGTTCTCTGAATTTACACACAGTACCCTCCGACCACCAATCCGAAACTTTTGAAACCGCTGCCAGTTCGCCTCCTTGCATTTTTGAGGATGGTCGTAGATGGACATATTTTCATGAAATGAGCCAACTGAACCACCCTGTGGAATGGTCTTGGGCTTAAATAAGTAAAATAAAATAGTTCTAATAAAAATCAGACAAATTTAATATCATCCCTTATATAGAATTTCTACGTATTTCCATATGTTGTATAGCCGATATCTATCGACACCACGGATTGCTGGAACTGCTCTCACTCTATTTGCGAATGCTGACCGAATTCTTACCCCAAAGATGAACTTATGAAATGAAGCAGAGTAGATCAGACTGGGGGGCTTGTTGCTATGTGCTAACGGATCAGAGACAAACTGTGGCGCAGATTCTGGTGTCTTCTGTAAACTGCACTGTTAATGAATACTCGCTAATGTTCAATGTGGAGATTCTGAGTTTTAAAATATACGTGGAAGACTGGAACATAGACATTATTGTCGACAGTCATCCGGCCCTAATGTCTTTGAACTCATACACTTCATATTCAATTCCGGAAATCTCTTTTTAGGAAGAGGAAAAATAGAAAATCTTTCCTACTATATTCTGATGGTGCAGACGGGGTCTAGGAATTATTTACAATGAATACTGTCGTGAGTTTCATGAGGAGCTATCATTAGCCTACCCTCTTGCCGAATATCCTATATTTTACAACGAAATACATAGAGTAATAGGCGATACTGTATTGGTCAACTTGTCTGTGCAATCGAAGTGCTGTAGTGATAACCCGAATATTTCCGGTTGAGGGTTGTACTCTATAGTATATCCGGGTCCTGCAGAGTGATAATCTTAAAACTGGACTACCCATTAAAAATATTCCTAACCATTTAACAAGATATTTTAAGCATTTTCTCCACTGTGACCTCAATAGGTCTTGTGCTTTGTTGCTCTTGTGGTATGATCGAAAAATATTGTGACTACAGTGCAAGGTTGACGCAGAGAGTTTTATAACTAAGGAAACAAACGAGACATATGTGGTCCAGTCATTGCTTTCTATACAGCAAAAGTGACAGAGTTCATTCAGTCCGTGTAAGCGTTTTGTTGGTACTGTTTTATTGCGTCAGCAGTTAAAACACCATCACAATAATATCCAAGTACTTTTGGTCCTTCCAAAATATTGTCATAGACAACGGCCACGATGACAAACGTATAACTTAACAACGCCAGCAAACTTTGTGGAATAGTGAGTTGGTGCAGGGATTTTGAGGAATGGTCTGGGCATGCTACACCACAAGTAGTATGGGGCAATAATTCCATTTCTTGTTTTTAACTTGAATATGTTTGGTCGTTCATATGAAAGTTCCCCTCTAGTTGCGGTTTCTTTCAGTCAATCTAAACCCTCAAATAGGAAAGAAATGCAGACAGCAAGAAACAAAGTTTGTGCATTTTTACTACACATTCATTTATGTACGAGTGCAGACAGACAGACGGTCAAATTTTCTTCAACTTGAAAGCAAATAAACAAAATGGAAAAACTATTATTGATAGATTGTAAGTTGCTGGCCGGTGATTTCCGTCGTGACCTGCGTTATGCAAAATGCGAAAATTCACCTTAAACACCACCAACATCAACAAAAATAGCAACAACATTTACAATACGAAAAGTAAACAACATCAGAAATTGTTTAGCCAAAAGCGAATGCAAAGTTAAATGGCCAATTCAAAACGCTTGTCTCGAAATGGGCGGCACCGATACTTTCATCTAAATGTGGAAATGCAAATTAACTTTGAATCAATTAATACTAATGATTGATTAATGCTAACCACTCGATGTAATTGATGGGATGAAAAGGTTAAGATGAGATGCAGAAGAATGATCGAATGTAACGTTGGCCGATTTATACTTTTGCTCATGACGAAAATTCGAAACTCAATCTCAATTAGTATCAACGATTATGTAGGGTGTACGATATGTAGGATTAAAATGTCACAGTGAACACTTAGGGCTAAGTTTCAGGTCAATGACCATTTTCGCTAACCACCAAAATTGTCTGTTAGAAACATATGATTATGATAACAGCGTTTTCATTCTCATAATGAGAAATGCAAGGCCGTATAATATGCATATTTTTATATATATTTTGTGACTAGATCGTTTAGATTTTGCGACTACAACATTTTTTATTTGGATTTCTGTGGTCACAAGTCATAACAGCATATGTCTATCATTGCAACTTTTTAGGAGAGCGTTTAAAGTTTCAAATTTCATTTGTAATGTAGTGACTGATCGAGATTTCCTAATAAATCTTGTCCAATAATTTGGGAACTCCAAATTGGATTGTTCACAAAAATTTATATAGTGTGTAGTACGATATATACAGCTTGATTCTCGAAAAATTTAATTTGAACATAACTCGAGTTAAGAAACTGGTCTAACATATTTGCCCTTCCAAGTCCCATGTAAGTATGTATATTAGTGGTCTTCATGAATGCTCGAAAGAACCTCGTAAACTCGAAAAGATCCGAAACTTGCTCAGCAAACGTCAAAACAAACAAATTTCCCATACAAAGCGAATTGCACAAAAGTGGAAAATTTTCGAGGCAAATTTGTTGAGCCAACCGGGAAAAAGAAACGTGAAAACTTTTGACATTTCAATGTCAATATTTTTGTATTGAAAAAAAGAGAGGGTTTTTGATTTATGTGAACAAAAATAAAATAATGGACTAGGTAAAGCATATACATTTAATTTTACTTTGTTTATTTACTTTATCAGCCTTTTTTTTGACAATTGCTGCATAGATACACTGAGCAACTTCATTTGGTGCCTCATAAAACGCTTCGGGGCAAACTTACGCTGAGCAAAAGTTCTAAGTTTTCTTGCTTGCATGAATACCACTATTGTATGTCTGTCACTAAAGGCAACTTTGGATTTCGATTTCGATACGTGCTAAAAAGTATTTCACCTATACTTGAAGACGCAGCTAGATCAGCTCGAGCGACAAAAACATTGCGTTTTGCACCTATATAACGACTTTTAGCTGAAGGAAGCTATCAAGGAGGTGCTGGAAATGATTTTAATATAAGCCTGACTCAACCCATAATGAGTAGCGTATTCCACGAATGTATGGATGCTACACGCTGAAAAATCTGTATTTTGTTGTTGTTTGGATGCAAATATAAAGTGTGCTTGGAGCTTTTCGCAAATATAATATACTTGTGTCCAAACACATTGTGTTTGCTATTCAATATTACATGTTTGAGACACAATGATTAAACTGTTATAATATATGTGTTTGCGACCCACATATATTTATATTTGTGGTACAAATAAAGCTGTGTTAGTTGCACTGTTTATGCTCTCTCTATAGCAAGAGAATAAAAGAGGGACAATGAGAGAGTCTATCTTATAACTGTGTATACAAGTATATATTTTTGCATTATTCTCTCAGTCAGTTAGTCATTAATATTCCTGAATGTGCGTGTAAATTGCAGATGAAGTGTTTCTTATTTCGTCTGATGTAAATAAATAGTTTCCCATTACATCCCATGAAGGCATCGTTGAGAGCTTCTCACAACCAGTGAGCTGTACGCTTTGTAGTTTTATACTCATGGATTGGGACCTACAGTTTTACACCGGTTCCAATCGGTATTTTGAGAACCTTTTCATGGCTAAATACTCGATAGCGTCGCCGTCACTATGCGAGGTGACCGCCGTCAAACGAAATTTTAAGATGGTCAGAGCAGGGATCGAACCCTGGATCTCAAGTACAAGAGGCGCGAACACTAACCATTGCACCACCGACAGCGTTTTAGTTTCATGAATTTAGTCGTCAAAGGTTCATCGGACAGAGGATATGAAAGCGCTTGATCAGTGTAAAAAGAATAAACGAAGGCTCGGACGGTTAAATGGTTTGTGATGTTACTTTGGTTTTTGTGTGTATGTGTTTCATATATATGTATGCGTACTACCAAAGTGAGAAACGATTTTCAGGAAAGAAACTGGAAAGGCCAACAACGTGAAGCCCTTTGTCTGTCCTAGCCTTTACTAAGAAAATGGAAACGGCGGGCCATTTGTGAGATAAGTGTAATAAAAAAAAACACAACGAATTAATCCACGCTTGGCTGGCATGAACTTGACTTGTTTATAAATATCTTGTTTGTGTTCCAAGCATAGTGATAACCAGGGCATAGTTGAAACCTTCTGAAAACAAGAACGTGAGAGACGAAAAAGAAAAGAGAAGCAAAACAGCAGCAGATTTTCATTTCGTGAAAAAAAAACAAATATTGTATTCAATGTAAATAAATATAAAAAGAGCCATTTTAAATCTATTAATTTTTTCTATTAAATATTTAGGAGAATTATTATTTAGAATTATTTAAAAGAATTATTAGGAGAAGCAAAAGAACAGCAGATTTTCATTTCGTGAAAAAAAACAAATAATGAATTCAATGCCAATAAATATAAAAAGGGCCGTTTTAAATCTATTAATTTTTCGTATTTATTATTTATAAATGTGGATTTATATTGTTAAAATTAATTATCATCATTTCCCTTACGGGAATTTTTATTCGGTCTGTTTTCTAATACTTATAAATTTATTCAAGCTCAAGACCTCTTTAAATAATATAAAGCTTTTAACTTTATATTACTTTCAAAAAAGTCGAGCATAAAAATGTTCCAATGATACCAAGGCTGTCTGTATAGCTATTTCGGATCTTGCCAAGATATCATTGGAGCATTTTTATGCTCGACTTTTTTGAAAGTAATATAAAGTTAAAAGCTTTATATTATTTAAAAAGGTCTTGAACTTGAATAAATTTATAAGTAAAATTAATTATATTAAATAATACAAATATATTGAAATCGAAGAATACTTCGTTTCTAAATACTATTATATTTGGGAGGAAATTCGCATATGTTTCCCCGTAAGTATATGTTGATTTGGGAGAAACACGCGAATGATTCCACGTAAAAACATACATGTTTGTCAGTAAATATGATGCTGTTTGCATTTAAATACCAGTAAGTTTGGGACTTGCAAACATATGATTGTTTGAAGTGTGTTCCAAACATATACATGGTTTCTGCAGAATATGTTTGGGAAAATATGTTAGAGAGGCCGTTATTTTTCTTCGTATATTTTAACGTCCTTTGCCCCAAATGGGTTTCATTTAAGATGACGGATGCCGAGAATATGAGAAAAAGGAATACTTCTATCAGAAGATAGGATTTCCTGGTGTTATGGGCTGTGTCGATGGAACGCACTTAATAATATTGGTTCCACCTCTAAACGAACGCTGGAAATACTATAAACGAAAAGGTTTTTATAGTCTTAATGCAATGGTTATAGGTACAAAATTAAAATGAAATTGCTGAGTTTTTAAGTTATGTTCAACAAGTTTGCGATCATGAGTTGAACATACGTTATCTCTCATCGAATCATCCGGGGTTTTCGCATGATTCTTTAATATGGCACGTGAATGATCTCAAACCGTATCTCAAACAAAACTTTCTTAACGGATAAAGAAATGCTTGGCTTTTAGGTGAACTTAGAGACATGTAATGTAACATTTTATATTGTTGTTTCCAATGAGGATATATGTTCACATAACCGTGAACTATATGACGGTGTATTTTAAGTCGCCACTGAAAACCAAAATTCAAAGTTAAACTATAATTAACTCTCAATTGCGATGAAGGAACCCGAAAGATAACTGCGGGTTACTAACTAACTCTCTTAAAAACATAAATTAAATATAAGTTATCATTTCAGGTTGCAAATAAATACTAATATAATACATAAAAAAGTTATAATTTTGGAAACTTTTGGTTAAAATTTTCCTATTAATCAGAAACATATGAACTTATTTAATGCCGAACCTTTCAACATTCGTCTTAAAAAACCATAAAATCAAAAAAATAAATTACAAATTTTGGCGGAAACTCAGATCAGTTGACAAAAGCTTGTTATTTAGATCGGGCTTATACTTTTTGTTACCTCACAAGTAATTGCACATAGAACATTTTTACTAGTTGAGTGGCTAAGTTTAGAGAATGTTCTAATCGGAAAATGAGCTGTCCACAAGAATTATAAGTAATACAGAATTTGTTGCATTGATTCCATTCAACCTACTTCACCACGTAAACACATTACAATGTAAGTACAATTTGAAGTTTTGAAATGACACACAAAAACACCGAGACACCCCAATTAATTTTGGAGCCATAGAATCCAGTGGTATACTCCGTTTTAGAAAGTTAGCTCAAAATAACGACATCTTTCGATTTTAAATTTGTAGTAGATTTAAGGTGATTTTTGATTTTATTTGAGGGAAAAACCTGCAAAAGCTCTTGTTAAATCAATTTATATATTTTTTTTTCGACAAAATGTAACCGTTGAAATAATAGACATCTATTTGGAAGCAGAATTAGTTTACCTCTTACAATTTGGGGCCATATTAATTATAATAATTTTGGGATTCGGTATTTTGGGATTCCGGATTTTGGGCATCCCTATTACAAACAGATGCTATAACATATATATCAAAGTGTTCACTTTGACAGATTAGTCCCTACCCGCCGCTATAGATGTTAACACATCAAAAATATAAGCATTTTTTTGACCATTTTGAAAAAATAGAAAAATTGGTGACGAAAAATGCAGATCACATTGCGAAAAATTAAATATGTTCTGTTTTGTGTGTGGAAAATTTATACCGAAAAATCATCGACGACATTTGTTTGAAGATGCCCTCAAAGCTTACAATTACTATTTTTTTGGTTACCCCCGCTGAAGAAATGCAAAATGTTGATCATGCACCTGAATTAACGTGCATCACATGTTTTAGTGCATTAAACAAATGGTGGAGATTACGGCGATATTCGATGACATTTGGACTTCCAATGATATGGACCGATCCAGGGGAACATGATACAGAAAATTGCTACGCGTGCAAGAACGATGTAAATGGTCTCAATCGAATCACTAAGTTCGCTTAGATAGACAACATATGGAATACACAATAATTTATTCTTATAGGATGAATTTCATGTAAAAATCGAGATGCATTGAACCCGACCCCCTCAGATATCGATGAAATTTTGTTTATAGCTAAATTTGATCAATACAAACAAACCCTCATTTTTAGAAATGACTGTTTTGCGATTTTTTGGGCGTGGCACAGTGGGAAAGTTTTCGAAAAAACGCGAAAATGGTCGAAAAGAGCTCCATTTGAACTACAATAACTCAGAATCGGCTGAAGCGATTTCCATGATCTTGGTATCATTCAAAACATATTTTAACAAGCTTCATGACACGTTTAAAAAATAAAAAAATACACTGTAAAAAATTTTATAATAAAAAAAAATTTTAACTAACGAAAAAACCAAAAAGATCAAGGGTTTTTTTTACAGTGTAGTATTTTTTTAGAAAGGTTTATCCTTCACCTAGACGATTTCAAAAAATAAAAATGGGTTCTTTTTTAGTTTTTTTTATATAACTTTTTAAGTAGTGTCACTTCTAGTAATACGTACCGAAAGTTTTCGAAATAATTCGAATAACAGCGAAAATATCAGGTCACATTCTTACACATTTACACAATAGTTCAACAATTCTAACATTTTTTAAATGTTTACAAATAAAAAACCATCAACAATTGTTTATATTATTTGCCATGTTTTTATTAATTTGCGTTTTATTTTATTTAAATTTTTTTTAAGTTAATTAGTTGTAAGAAATTTTGCGCTGCTCAAATGAATGTTGGCGACAGCTGGAAAATATTCAATTATATTTGCAGCCACGTTTTCACTTATTTTACGAAGCGAAGCGCAACACTTATTAGATATTTTTATGCATCTGTACTTATTGTTTGAATTCAAATTCACTCAAATTTTTAAAATATACGCGTAAAAATTGTAATGGGATATCTTGCCTTCTCGAAACTGTTTATAATTATGAATTTCGGTACCTTCATCAGGTGCATTTATATAGCAATTTTTAAGGCAAGCAAGAACTTTTTGGGGTTAAAACATATTCATAATTTTCCTGGGACAATGTTTATTTATTTTACCTGTAAATATGAAATATAAGGCCAATTACTAGAAGTGACACACTTAAAAAATTATATAAAAAAAACTAAAAAAGAACCCATTTTTATTTTTTGACATGGTATAGGTGAAGGATAAACCTTTCTTAAAAAATACTACACTGTAAAAAACACCCTTGATCTTTTTGGTTTTTTCGTTAGTTAAAATTTTTTTTTGTTATAAAATTTTTTACAGTGTATTTTTTTAAACGTGTCATAAAGCCTGTTAAAATATCTTTTTAATGATACCAAGATCATGGAAATCGGTTCAGCCGATTCTGAGGTATTGTAGTTTAAATCGACAATTTTCGCGTTTTTTCGAAAACTTTCCCACTGTGCCACGCCCAAAAAATCCCAAAACAGTCATTTCTAAAAATGAGAGTTTGTTTGTATTGATCAAATTTAGCTATGAACAAAATTTCATCGATGTCTGAGGTGGTCGGGTTCAAAATTTCAGTTTTATCTCGATTTTGTGCCAAGTGCTCACGTACCAGTTCCACACAGTGATGAATTGCCTGTCCCAGTACATCCATCGACATACCAATATGATACTGCGTCCTATGAAGTACAATCGCAAACTTCAGCAACATCATTACATCATGCTGATTCTGATTCTGATTACCTTCAGCCAGTTGTACAATATCCATCATTAATTTCGCAGGAACATTTAGATAGAATCGCCCGAAATCTGAAGCTATCTCAAAATAATGGAATGACTTTGGCTTCGGAACTAAGAAGCATCAACTTTGGCTTCGGAACTAAGAAGCATCAACATGCTGGCACCAGGTGTAAAAGTTACATGTTACAAATACCGGCAAGAACCATACATATATGCATTATTTCATGCTTTCCAAGGACGCAGCTTATGCATATTGTCAAGATATTCCCGGTTTAATGAATGAAATAGGAATCTGCAACTATAATCCTATAATTATGGCGTCTTTTCATAGACTCTTCAATCAGAAGCTTAAAAGTAGTCTTGCTATTTGAAATCAGCAGCGTTAAACCAGTGCCATTGATGTATGCTCTTGGAATTCATGAGTTGTATGATACCATGAAATTAATTCTGGAACGCATCAGTTATGACGAACACAATTGGCGCGTAAATTGTGATTTTAAGGTTCTTTCACTATTAGCTGGAATGCAAACTGGCTGTACAAAGTACATGTGTATGTTTTGTAAATGGGATGCAAAATGCAACCAGTACGAAAAGCGAGATTGGCCAAAACGCGATTCGCAAGTTGTTGGCGAATTTAATGTAATTCGTCCACCATTGATCCTCCTTCAGAAAATAATGCTTCCGGATCTTCATATCAAGCTGGGAGTCGTAAAGAATTTTTTAAAGCGTTTGGTTCGCGTTAACGAAAATGCATTACCATACTTGAAAAACAACGCTTTTCCAAAATTATCAATTGAAAAATTAAAAGAGGGTAATTTTGTGTAACTAAAACTGTATTATCAGTATTTTTTAACAGGTGTAGTTAACGGTCCAGATATACGGAAACTTGTAAGGGATACGAGTTTTTCTGAAATGTTAGATGAAACTGAACTAAACGCATGGAACTCAATTCGTGCGGTAATTGAAAACGTTCTTTGCAAAAATCGCTCACCAGAGTACCGTGATTATATTGACAATCTGATGAAGTCTATCGACGAACTTGGCGTTAAAATTTCGTTGAAAATCCACTTGTTACAAGCACATTTCGATTTTTACGAACGAAAGATTTCTTCAAACCGTAATGGCATTCGAAGACCGCTTCGCTGGAAAAATAGTAGACTCAATGCGTGCTGATTTCTGCTGGTCGATTGCAAACAAAGAGCAAAAATTGAATAAATCCAAAAAGATTTATAACATCATCAAAAAAGAGCAAATATAGTTCCATGTCCGCTTGAAAATGGACGTTCATTATTTCTAGATATAAATTTTGACAAATAAATAATAAAAAAATTGATTTTAAACAAGTTTTTAAAGTTTTTTCACTCAAATAAAATCAAAAATCTTAAATATACTACAAATTTAAAATCGAAATATCTCGTGATTTCGCGCTAACTTTTCAAAACGGGGTACACCACGTGATTCTACGATTCAAAATTAGGGTGACGTGTCTCGGCGTTTTGGTGTGGCATTTTCACCTACTAAAGGTGCCTGCAGACACACTGGCAGCACGTCGAATATTCGACCAAATTTTCTACCAGTGATGTGTGAAATGCTGCCATAAAGAGTGCCAGTGCTGTCTGGCAATCCTGCTGCCAGATGCTGCCGCATATTGTTCGGCGTTAGTGTGAAGACAAAAAATAGGAGTCTGGCAACAATATGACAGTAAAAAAAGTATGACCAACCTGTTAACCATTGATGCCATAGAAAATATCTAGATAGCAATCATAAACATGGATGGTGAAGAAGTTTCTGTAGCAGAGTGGTAAGTATTAAGTGTGATTTAATTTCATTACATATCTTATTGTAATATCGTTATTATTATATGATACAATGAAGCTCGCTACAAAATAAACCCGGACGAAAGGCAAGAAAAATTGAGCGCGACTGGTTGCCAACCGAGGTAGAGCGCCTCATCTGTCTCGTAGAAAGCAAAGCTTCGTTGTGGGATCCCAAGCAAACTGGGTATAAAGATAGACCACTACGAGAGCACACTTTCGAAAACATAAGGAAGGAGCTGCAGAGAAGTGGAAGTGATTGCAAACAGAAGTGGGAAAACGTACGTGCACAGTCCAGAAGCTACCATCCAAGCAAAAGCAGCAACAAAGTGGACAAGCAGCCGATCAAAATTACAAAGTAACATGGAAATATTTTAAAGCAATGAAGTTCCTTATTGTTGTGTACGAAGCAAGTTCAAAAACAGTCTGTAATTTGGTAGGAAAGAATTTATTTATTTAGTTTTTAACACCCCATAACTCTTTGGTACTGCCACTCAACTTCGCCATTAACTGACACAAAATATTCTTGGAGCTCCTGTTGGACAGTCGCTGCTCTGACACTTGTGCCCAGCGTTATTATATTGCCAGATTTCTCTGTTTTTCCCAGATTTTTTAGGTGCTTGACAGATTTCCAGATTTTTTTCTGAAAAGTCAGATTTTTTTAAAGTTGTGCTATTTGACCTTTTTTTGTAATGCAACACCGATCAATCAACATTGACCATGAATACTAAACTTGTCGCATTCGCTAAGCAAAAGCGATTAGCGGTGGTTGTGTTTTGATGTACGGCAACATCACTTCTGTCAACGCCGTAATATCGACACGACTTTGTGTTCTCTCTTTGGCCACAAACATATGCTGTCAAACACGAGGTTGTTTTATTTTTCCAAGCTGCCAATTTGCTTTGTGTGTTAATATTTGTGTTTTGTTTTATAATTATCTGCGTATTTTCCAGCGGCAATAGGTCGTTCTTTAAATGAAATGGAGAAATATCTATCAAAGAATGGTAAGATTGTTGGCCTCTGGATTTTTAAAATATAAAAATGTTAACACATATTTTTTTCTGGTTCTAGAATATGTGGACCAAAATGAAACCGGTGTCAGTTCATCATTAGATGTTGCAGTTTCTCCACCACAGGTACATGATAATAAATTAAATACCCATAAATAACAGTGAATAATACCTAATTAACTATTATATTTGTAGCCTTCGCAAAAAAGAAAAAGGACATATTACAATAAAGCGTGGGAGGAAAACTTGTTACTAAAACCATGGTTAACGAAAAGTCAAAACAGTCTGGCCTTTTGTAAAATTTGCCAATGCGAGCTTAAATCACAGGGGGGAACAGCAGATTTGAAGGCACACGCAATGACAGTAAAGCACATTGAAAAATCAAAGGCAATGCAGGTACACAAAGGTAGCGATTCCGTTTTCGTTAATGTGGATCAAGTCAACTCTAAAGTTTCAAATATTGAGCTCCACCTGTCAGCTTTCTGCGCAGAGCATAATATTCCATTTTTGTCAATGGACCATTTGATACCATTGCTAAAAGAAACAGTGACAGATTCAGAACTAATTAAAAGAACAACGTGTGGAAAAATGAAAACAACAGCAATAGTGAAGAACGTGCTAGGAGAAACGCATCAGGTTGATTTATGCATTATGCTGCGAACAAATTATTTTTCTCTCTGTGGAGATGAATCTACGGATATTTCAACAACAAAATTGTTATCGCTAGTAGTAAGATTAGAAAATAAAGGCGAGATTTGTGATTTTTTTTCGATCTAGTCAAAGTCAGAGATTGTAATGCAAGCGCTATTTATGAAGCAATTACCAAGCTATTTCTTCAACATAATATCAACTATAAAACGAATGTAATAGGATTTGCAGCAGATGGGGCTAATGTTATGACAGGTGCACATCATTCGGTAGCTAAATTACTGAAAAATGACTGTCCGCATCTGATTGTATTTAAATGTATATGTCATTCGTTTGCTTTGTGCGCTCATGGTGCGTGTAAACAGTTCCCACAATTTATAGAAGGAACTGCACGGGACATTTACAATTTTATACAAAACAGCCCGAAGAGATTACATTTATTCACAGAACTGCAAATTTTGTTAGAATATAATCCTAGGAAGATGTTGCATCCTTCTCAAACACGCTGGCTCTATCGGTTGGTTGTATTAAGTTGCGACTGCTCCGAAATGTTACCTTTCTTAAAAAAATTGATTTATGCTATATTATCTGTACCTGTATCAACAGCAAATGTTGAAAGAATATTTTCACAAATAAATTTGAATAAAAACAAAACCAGAAATAGATTGGAAGTTCCAACACTGTGTGGAATTTAAGAACCAAGGATTTCCTAAAGAAAACTAAATGCAATTGCTCAAATTTTGTTCCGACGAAAGAAATGCAACTAAAATTAAATAAATCAATGTATAAATAATATTTGCATCAATCTCATTTTAAAATGATCTCAACTGAATTTACCTTTTATTTTTTTTGTGTTGTTTTTGACGTAGAATACGTCTTACCTTACGGTATGAGGAGTCATGTCAGGTTTTTATTGTTGTAATCTTTATTTCATTGAATTTGAGGAAACGGCTAGATGAATTTTTTTAAAATTTTTTTGTAGGTAAATGAAGATGTTATCTTTCGTTTGATGTACATTTCATATTGGTTGATATCTTCCTAATATTTAAATTTCTCAAATGAAAATTGTTTAAACACATACACTCAAACATATGTGTGGTGTTTGGTTGAGTGTTTTTGGTTACTCAACATTGCTTAGGAACATGTATCTACTAAAAAATGAAACAAACAGTAAGCTAACGTAATAAAGCTTTTTTGCGAAAGCTTCAATAAAGCTGTTGTAACATTAATTTTGAATTGTAAAGCGTAAAGCTTTCACACAACGCTCGAATGCTAATGCGAAGACTCGATAAGGTAAACCTTTTTTAATATTAGGGCGACCCTCTCAACATTCGCAGAACTTATTTCAATAAAAATATTAATTAAAATACATAAATTAAATTAAGTTTAAAAAAATTGAACATAATATTTTTTTTTAAACGGACTTGAATCAAATGCCGTTGGTAAATATAAAAATTACAGCAGACAGTTGTCCCTGCAGGCTGTGTCAGAGACACGGCCATTAAGTTTAACGTAGAATACGCCAACCGATAAGACAGAAAACATATATAACAATAAATGATAAATAATATAAGCAAATGAATTTATTGTTATATATGTTTTCTGTCTTATCGGATGGCGTATTCTACGTTAAACTTAATGGCCGTGTCTCTGACACAGCCTGCAGGGACAGTCCGTGGCCGAAGGCCTCGGACAACTGTCTGCTGTAATTTTTTCTTTTAGTTCATATATATATTAGAAATGTAATCAAAAATAATTAATAAAAATGTTTTCTATGGATTTTTAAATATATCTCTTTTTATTTCTACATAATTTAGAATTATTTTTAATTTTTATATATATTTTCAATAATTTTTAATATTATGAAAAATGACAGATTTTTTTCACAAAAAACAGATTTTTTTTCAAAAGATTACAGATTTCTTCGAAAAAAATATAATAACACTGGTTGTTACCCTACTTTTCCGTAGTTGAATACACTACACTACATTGATCAGGCAGCTTGAAGGAGATATTTACGTTTAGGTCCGATGAATGGACCCCATATCCTACTTGCTTGTCCAACTTTGATCCATCCGTGAAAAATCTGATTCTACTGGTATCCCTTTCCAGTGACTTTTCCCAGGTATTCCTGTTCGGAATAGAAGTCCTTAGATTTGTCGCTGGTAGAAGGTAGGGGATACAGTAGTCCGTTTTTACGGGAATAGAATTGATCCGGTGTAGTAATTCAGCGTGTACGGAATGCCCCGATATCATAACGCCACAATCTCTGATTCTCACCAGGGATATAGCGGCTGCCGATTCGGCCATGATATCAGGAGTACAGGTGTTCAGGATAGCACTAAGTGCAGTACCTGACGTCGTGTCCATTGCCCCACTAACGCTAATCACTGCTGATCTTTGAATTTTCATCAAGGAGTTCAGAATATATTTCCTTTGGAGGGACCTCCACCAAACTACGGTGCCATAGAGAAATATTGGTCTGACTATTGCCGTATAAATCCACATGGTGATCTTAGGAGACAGTCCTCAGCGCTTTCCTATCGCCATTTGACAGCAGTAAAGAGCAATAGACGCCCTTTTCACGCTCTCCACCACATTCGGTTTCCAAGACAGTTTTCTGTCGAGAATTATTCCCAGATACTTGACCTTTTCCATCAGCTGTAATTGCACCCCTTTAACTGACGGCAGTACAAATGCGGGTATTTTATATTTCCGAGAGAACAAGATTAGCTCGGTTTAAGACTAAGTAGGCTGGTTGTCCGAACGCTAGCAAAGAACTGGCATTCGGCCCTGTCCAATTCAAGAAGTAGTTCATTGACAGAAGTTAACCATAATAGTGAAGATAGAGGCACATTATTTAAACCAAAAAATCACACAAAATTCTTCGCGTTTTTACAATTGAACGATTATTTAGGTAGAATATTTTATAACTTCAACACGTTGTTGGTGCGTTATGGTGTCAAATACAAATTGACAAATGTCAACCAACCTGAAATGGGGGTGCATAATCATCGATCTGGAACATAAAAAAACCCCTGTACTATAGATGGTAAATCTAAGAAATTTAAAAATCATAAATTCTTTCATATTATCCCAAATAATGACTATATCCCCAAACATCGTCTCCGATTTTAACATTTACAATTATAAGTCATATCATGTTCATACTTAGCCCTTCTAAAAAATAAATGGTTTCCCATTACATCCCATGAAGAGACCGGGGAGAACTTCTCACAACCACTGAGCTGTGCGCTTTCCAGTTTTCACTCACTGATTAGCCCTTCTACGAACTTGAATTCCCCTTAATGTGTTGTAGTTGACATTGAGATATGCATGATATCAATGGATCATATTGTGCTAATAACATTGCCAAGCTTTAAATGTCAACAACTTTTACTGCATTGTATTCTTCAAAACTCATGAATTATTCGAAAGAATTCTTTTCAGAATATTGGTGGCTAAACGTTGAATTCTGCAAAACAAGTTTCAATAATGCATGAATACTGCAACAGATTCAAAGAATCTGTATTTGTTTTGGATTGTGTGGCAAACAATCGACCTTAATTGACAATGACATGTTGCACATTAGAGCATTGAGAGAGAGATACATGGCAGATATTCGTTTGTAGTTTTGAACATTTTACAAGGTTAACCTTGGCTGTAGAATTTTTTTTGTCATAGCTATTCGATTTTACATTTAATTAACACAAAAAACGCAAAACCAATTAATCAAAATTTGCTAAAATATCAGAAAGGCTTCGTTGCCAAGAAGAGTGCAACAGCTAAACAGTAGGAGAATAATTATTAAAATTTGACGATGACAAAATGTCAAATATCTTGAATTGCATATGTGTGTCTATCAGACAAACTGTCTGTTTATTTGTTCGCCATCACGGCTGATGTTTGTTAATTGAAAAATGTGTGAACATAAGTTAATATCAATCATACTTGTTGTGGGGTCGAGCAGTGAATTAAAGGTAGCTAGCGAATATTTGAGCTGTGATTTAATTCAAAAATTGGCTAATTGTTCTTGACAACAAGTGCAATAGCAGTCCGTAGTCATGCAATTGTGTTTCTGTTGATTTAGGTGTTGTTGTTTCTGTTACACAATGAGTCTGACCTAAATACTTTTCATCTGAACAATTTTGAGTACAATCGCTTATTTCTGTTCAAAATTTTCGTGCTTTCGATTCGTATATGTAGGTATTTATTTGCACTTTACCCTCCTATTAGTGTGGTAAATTTACTTCAAAATTGACACCCACTGCACGATTTTGTCTAAGCCCAACCATGAAAGCAATATACAAAACAATTTAAGGTATCACTTTTAACATCCCTCTTTGCGTTTCTCTTCTTTGTTTACTGTAGTAATATTCATTTTGTTAAATATTTCTATTTTTGACTTGCTGATGGATTGTAGCCTCAGAGTCTGTTAACAGTATACACCCCAATACATTTTGATTATTTACTCCGAATCTCAGTGTAAGATTTATGGCGATTTTATAAAAAATCAAAAGACTCAAGCAACGAACTTGTGTGTATGTACCCGGGGAGCAAACGCGTTGTAATCACTGGCATAGAACAACTCGAATATGTCGTGTGACGCAGTATGAGAAAATATTGGAAGTAGAAGTTTAGAATATTGAGAAGTAGAAGTAATATATTTAAAGTAGAAGTTATTTAGAATATTTGAAAAATTTGGCGAGATTAAGAATTTTCTTCGAAAAAATTGGATGTAAATATACACTCATTCTAATTACTACAGGTATATTTTAAAATTAACTCGAGTCGAAGTTAAGCTATACATATCAAAAAAAATATATAATAAAACATTGAAACTGTGACACCAATGAACAACGGAATTGACTCTATAAAGGAAAAATAAACAATCGAAAGGCCTGGTCCTAAAATATAAATTAAATTAGAATCAAATCAATTTTTGCCAATAATTTTGCAATTTTGGAACGAAGTTCCTTATCGCACGTTGCGGGAAATGCGCTAAATGAAAAGAAAATAATCAACTGTTTTAACACTATTATGCTACAGCACAGTATTATCAACTATAGTACGTACTTTTATTTTGGTTTGTGTCTAGACTAACATGTGTTGGGAAATTTCTTGTTTAATGCGAAGTTTTCTAGGTGGAGCCTGTAACAAATATTTAGTACACCGTGAAAGAAGAAAGAATTAAAGAAGTTTAAAAAAAGATAATTTTCTTAAGTAAGTGCCTTTTCTTAAAAAAGTAAATTTTCTTAAAAAAGTAAATTTTCTCAAAAAATTACTATTCATATTCTTAAACAAAGTATCTTTTCTTAAAAAAAATCCTTAACTTAAAGAAGTACCTTTGCTTATAAAAAGCAAATTTTCTAACAGAAGCTACTTTTTCTAAAAAAATTTTTTTTTTAAATAAGTACTTTTTCTTAAAAAAGTAAATTTTCTGACAACAAATTTCCTTTTCTTAAAAAATTACATTTTCTTTAAAGAGTACCTTTTTGTGCAATAAAATAACTTTTCTTGAGATAAGTACCTACTGTTGAAAATCTACCTATTCTTGAAAAAAGTCAAACTATAAAAAATTCCCATTTCTTAAAAAAAGAATCCTTGTTGTCAAAAATATCTTCTCTTAAAAAAATACCTTTTTTTTTGTAAAAATTCCTTTTCTTAAAACTACCTTTTCTTAAAAACAAATTATAAAATTTCTTTTATTTTCTTGAGATAAGTAGCCTTTCTGAAAATAAGTACGTTTTCTTAACAAAATAACCTTTTCCCAAAAAGAGTACCACTTTTTTAAAAAGTACCTGTTCTTAAAAAAAAGTACTTCTTTGTAAACAAAATTCATACTCTTATGATTTTTTCTTTACAGAAACTACATCTTCTTAAAAATAGTATATTTTCTTTAAACAAAGACATTAGCTTTTAATAAAAAAAATGACCTCTCTTTAAAAAAGGGCCTTTTCGGCGAAAAATTATACATATTTTGACAAAAAGGACCTAAAATATACTATACAAAGTGTTTATCTTTTCTTAAAGATCCATTTAAATTGACATATTTTTCAACGGGCGCCTTAGGCGTGTTGGAACTAACTAGTACTCGTACATAATATATAGCGAAAGGATCTTCGTTCCAACCGGGTGTTCCCTGACACCTCATGTAAGTTTTTAATTTGTTCTTATTATTACTATAACTTATTTTATTTTATTAAATGTAATAATAGTATAATGATTATTAATAACTACCACTTATGAAATACCATTTGAACTATAAAAGAAGTCATTTCTTGTTGCTCTTATAATGTGAAGCTGACGTTACGTGACAAAAAGTTGAATTTTCTGGGGAAGTGCCCATATACAATACCATTTTTCAAGCCAAGCTATTCAGCTTTTAGATTTACACCTATCTATGATTAACTCAAGGACAATATTCTCGTCCCCAATGACGTTAAATATTTACCTTCAAGACATATTATTTCTCTAAATCGTATGTGTGCATTGTTTTTTTAGTCAACTCCTTCTAGAAATTGAAATAAAAACAAAAACTAGTATCATGATATATCCAAGTGTGACAACGACGGTATAACATAGACGACTGGGCATTATTTTCGAAAAACTATGAATGAATCCCCACTTTTGTTTCATGAATCATGAATGTTAAAGAATAGAGCTGCTTCGTATTAGTTCGCATTTACTCATATAAGAAAAAATAACAAATTGTTTCCCATTACATCCCATGAAGGGACAGGGGAAAGCTTCTCACAATCACTGAGTTGTGCGCTTTCCAGTTATCACTCACTGACTGGAACCTACAGTTTAATACCGATTCCGAACGGTATTTTGAGAAGCTTTTTCATGGCTAATACTCGATAGATACACTATGCGAGGTGACCGCCGCCGAAACAAATTTTGTTTGTTGTTTTTTTTTTTAAGTTGGTCAGAGCAGGGATCGAACCCAGGATCTCATGTACAAGAGCCGCGCACACTACCCATTGCACCACCGACGGCACGCACTTAGACATATAAGTGATGAAAACTATAAAATAAGTATTAGAACATATAACCACATTTACAGCTTCATTGGTTGTAATACATATGTACATTTATCACTATATTTAAGGATCATAATTTTGTATATCTTTCATTATTAACACTAACTAATGATCAACAACTGTATTCTTAGCCAACGAGCTAAGCAAAGGAATTACTATATATTCTAGTGGTTAATTGAAAAAATTTACAGAATTTAAAAACAATTTTTGTACGATTTTAAAAAAGGGCTTTTCAGAGAGATTTTTAATTTAACAAAACATTACTGGGAGTTCCGTTTTGTCTTTAATTAGCACTGTTAATTTTCTAGTCCATTTATTTTATTCCAGTAGATAGGAATTTCCATGGACTATTGGCAACCATGACGAGTACGGGAGTAAAACACAATGCTACTTGGATATCCCTCGATCAACAGACGAAGAACCAAACTGATCATCTGGTAATTGATGGTATGCACAGTAATATTAAAAAGAAAACAATTTACATCATTTCGCTTACGGGAATTTTTATTCGGTCTGTTTTCCAATACCTATAAATTTATTCAAGCTCAAGACCTTTTTAAATAATATAAAGCTTATTATCTTTATATTACTTTCAAAAAAATCGAGCATAAAAATGTTCCAATGATACCAAGGCTGTCTGTATAGCTATTTCGGATCTTGCCAAGATCTTCATCAGCAGACGTTTTTGGTATGTTTTTGGTGAATTCTTCAAAAATATATATCCAGAAACACTCATCATATTAATGAGAATTCCTTTATATACTCGTTTGAAGAATACCAAGCACTACCATTGGAACACCTTCATGCACAACTATTTTTATCATGCCGTAAAACCATTGGTTTTAATCAGACATGATTTGTTTTTGTTATGTCATTACAAAAAACAACAAAACAAACATGAAGGTGTTCCAATGGTAGTGCTTGGTATTATTCAAACGAGTATATAAAGGAATTCTCATTAATATGATGAGTGTTTCTGGATATATATTTTTGAAGAATTCACCAAAAACATACCAAAAACGTCTGCTGATGAAGATCTTGGCAAAATCCGAAATAGCTATACAGACAGCCTTGGTATCATTGGAACATTTTTATGCTCGACTTTTTTGAAAGTAATATAAAGATAATAAGCTTTATATTATTTAAAAAGGTCTTGAGCTTGAATAAATTTATAGGTATTGGAAAACAGACCGAATAAAAATTCCCGTAAGGGAAATGATGAAAGTTGACGATGAGCACCGCGAGCTTGAAACAATAATATTGTTGATGGTAACCCTCTGTTTTGTTGTTTTTTGTAATGACATAACAAAAACAAATCATGTCTGATTAAAACCAATGGTTTTAAGGCATGTTAAAAATAGTTGTGCATGAAGGTGTTCCAATGGTAGTGCTTGGTATTCTTCAAACGAGTATATAAAGGAATTCTCATTAATATGATGAGTGTTTCTGGATATATATTTTGAAGAATTCACCAAAAACATACCAAAAACGTCTGCTGATGAAGATCTTGGCAAGATCCGAAATAGCTATACCGACAGCCTTGGTATCATTGGAACATTTTTATGCTCGACTTTTTTGAAAGTAATATAAAGATAATAAGCTTTATATTATTTAAAAAGGTCTTGAGCTTGAATAAATTTATAGGTATGGGAAAACAATTTACTTTAAATTTTAAATTTGAAAACGTAGTTTTTTTTGTGGTTTTTGCTCTTTAAATTGCAGATACACAATGTGGATAAGTTAGCATAACAGACTTATAGAGAAGAGATAATTGCGCGCATTACGAATATCCTAAAAAAATGCTACAGGGTTGGGACGGGTATCCGACGGTACCAAGTTTTTTAGAATGAGGTGCATGGAATAATAGGGGAAAAATTTTTTGATGTTGGAACGCTTTAATTTCCTTGTTGGCAATTTTTAGAGACTATTCTGCACATTAAGTTGTTTTGAAATTCAAAAAGTATCTGGAACGATACAATGATTCTCAGTGCATCAGAAGGGCAAATATTGTTGTTTAAAATCAGCCTTGTCGCTCACGCAGAATATTGCTACAAAAAAACGTTAAGATATTGCACTTCCAGTAGCGGCAGATGAGGGTGATGCCAAATATGGCAGGCAAATAGAAGTAATGTTACCAAAAACTAAATAAAAACATTTCCTTGATAAGCGGCGGCAACTTTTGTATTTGACTTGTATGGTTGTTTAACTTGTCACTTACTGATTGTTAGAAAAACATTTGATGCATTGCGGCTGTTAAAAGAACGCCCACCCACGTCAACGTTAAACACATTTAGCGAAATAAGTGTTTTTGTTCTAATAATTTACCTCATCTTAAGTAATGTGTGTCTGTTTGTACCAAAGAAAAAAATAATACAAAAAATACTATTGCTTTTGTTAGGCCGCATGTTAAAATTGTATCTCTCATATATATAAATAGAATTTTAATGTTTTGTTTCGTTAAAGTGAACTCCTTCTGGAGTCCGATGGTTTAACCAAATTTGTTTTCTTTTATTTCATGTACCAAGTACCGACTGAACTTCTTATTAATTATTTATGAGGCATAGTAAGATGTATCGAAAATTAAAAAAAAATCATCCTTGGAATGAGGATGTAACAGTATCTGTCAATAGGGATCGTGAGGGTTTTTTTACCCAGAACTGGGCCGAAGACGTATTCGTTTCATCAGCATTTATATAAAGATGCTGAAGGAGCATTTTGTTCCAGCAAGATGTGGCAACTGCACACATAGCCAGGCCGCTTATGGCGGAACTCCAACGAATTTCCCAAACAAGTTAATATCCAGAAACTTCACTTTCCGCTGGCTACCAAGGTGACCTGACCTGACTGGACCAGACTTTTTTTAAGGGGTTATGTCAAGCAAGAGGTGTACAAAACGAAACCAAAGATTTTGACTATATTGAAGTAGTCCATTAAAACAATAATTGAGGCGATCCCTACCAGTGTTGCCAGAAGCTCTAAATGTTAAAAAAAGCAAAAATAAAAAATATGACATAGATTTATCATTTTCTCTAAGAAAATTTGTATATATTTTAGATTTATCTTATTTTAGTTTAAGCTAGTCTGTAAGGATTATGTATGTTAACACCAAAAATGTTTGGTGGGTCAATAACCAATAATGCTGACGCTGTTAAGCGTGCCACAATTGGAGCAACGATCGCAGACGTTGTGCCATAAGTAATATCAAACAATGCTGACGCTGTTAAGCGTGCCACAATTAGAACAACGACCCCAGAGGTAATTTACGTTATGCCAGCAGTCAACGCGACGGTGCACATTTTGCGACGTCATCATTAGTTGGTAAGGTAGTTATCATTAAGAATTTTGTAATTAATTTAAGTCAGTTCATTTTGAATCATTAAATAAAGAAGTCGCTCCTCTAAGCAGCGCAATACAGGAATAAACTTTAATCTTGTTAATTGGCGCCCAACTAAATCAAGTACCCGAACAGGCTACAAGTGCAACTAAATCAAGTACCCGAACAGGCTACAAGTGCAACTAAATCAAGTACCCGAACAGGCTACAAGTGCAACTAAATCAAGTACCCGAACAGGCTACAAGTGCAACTAAATCAAGTACCCGAACAGGCTACAAGTGCAACTAAATCAAGTACCCGAACAGGCTACAAATTCAACACAATCAGCAGGAAGAGACCGTAGGACCTTCAACTGAGAGCAGCTGTGAAAAATTGACCCCTGAGTACCAACAAAGAAAAAGGATTCTGTCGACCTTCCGGCTCCCAGTATGCTAGCAATTATTTTAGTGTGAGTATAGTGATAAGTGACTAGAAGCCACTACGAATCCTACGGGACCCTCTAGCGGCAGTAAGAAAATTGTAAAAACCAATCCTGTGTAGTTTAAACATAATAAATAAGTGATTAAAAATAAAATATTCAAAATATAAAAGAAAAGAAAAATATAAAATGGCAAACCCAAGCAATTTAGTGAGACCCCCTATCCTAAACATCCAAAATCCTCCCATACCCCAAATTCAACCTAACGTGAACGCGATTGATATCGACGCGATAAGGCAAATGTGTGCAGAACAATCCCGAAATGTAGTCAGGCAAATTCTAAATCCAAACGCAGATATTTCGGGAATAGACCAAGACATAGAGGAAAGATATAGGGGAAATCTTACCGAACTGGACAAAATTCCAGACGTGGTTAGGTGTCTTAGGGAATTCTCTGGCAACCAATCCGAGTATAGCTCCTGGAAAAAGAGCGTCGAAAGAATTTTAAAACTATATGAATCCTATAAGGGAACGCCGAAATATTTCGGTATCCTCAACGTTATCAGAAATAAGATTATTGGCAGCGCTGACGCCGCCCTAGAATCTTACAATACTCCTCTAAACTGGGAATGCATTTCCCGCTGTCTGACACTGCATTATGCAGACAAAAGGGATTTGTCAACCCTGGAATACCAAATGATATCTATTGTACAAGGCAATTGTACTATACAAGAATTTTACCAGGTGGTATACTCCCACCTGTCTCTAATAACAAATAAACTCTCCAGTATGGAGATGGGACGTGAATCGTTAGATATTCTAACACAAACCTATAGGGACAAAGCGCTGGATACATTTATCAGAGGACTTAAAGGTGATTTGCCCCGTCTTCTGGGAATAAGGGAACCCACAGACCTTCCTCAAGCTCTGCATTTGTGTCTCAAATTAGAGAACCAACAATATAGAGCACAGTATGCAAATTCCCATGCAAAAACCGAGAAATCTCAACAGCAACCTCCACCTCGTAAGAACTATAATCCGAAATATATTAATCCAAATCAAGGATTTATTCCACAATCCTTCAATCAAATACCCCAAGGGTATTTTAACCAAAACCAGCCATCAATATCTCAACAACAATTCTTTAACCAGATGCCTCAACGGCAATATTATCAAAATGGCTATGGTTTCGCTCCCCAACGTCCAACGGCACCGAAGCCGCAAGCCAAACCAGAACCAATGGATGTAGATCAATCCATGCGATCGAAAGCGGTCAATTATATGAATAGGCCGGTGCAGGATAACAAGTTTGTAGGAAAAAGACCTACCAATCAATCAGCACAGGTTCATCAACCAGCGAAAATACAAAGGAATTTTCACCTCCAAACAGATGCACCTCAAAACGATTCAAATGAAGAAAACTATGCATCGGAAATGTACAATTATGAAAATGATCAAGAATTACAACCATTAGATGAATATGTTAATGAATATAACACCTTCAATCAAGAGGATGAACAGAATGAAACACAGGAATTCATTGATATTCATTTTTTAGGCTAACAAGCTCGTCCCTACCATATATCGAGTGTAGGACGAGCTCAGGTCAAACACTAAAATTTTTAATTGACACGGGATCAAATAAAAATTATGTCCAACCCGAACTTATCAAAAACCCAATTCCAAATAATGAAACGTTTTACGCGAATTCTGTTGGTGGTAAAACCAAAATTACACACCATACGTTTATAGATCTTTTCCATACAAATTCTAATGGCACTAAATTTTTTCTGTTACCAACGTTGAAATCTTTTAACGCTATCCTGGGAAACGATAGCTTAAAGGAATTGAATGCGGTTATCTTTACTTCCGAAAATTATATGTTAATAGATAATAGAACAAAGGTGCTAATAAAGCAACAATACTCCCAATCCGTAAATACGATAAACATCAGGAACAACCATATGACTCAAAAACAAAAAGTCAACCTAGATTTAATTGTGAAGAGGTATGAAAAATTATTTAGTGACCCGAATGAGAAATTAACTGTCACCACGTCGGTCATGGGTGAAATACAAACCAAGGACGAAAATTCGGTATACTCACGGTATTACCCATATCCACTGCACCTAAAAGATGAAGTCGAAAGTCAGATTAAAGAATTATTGGATAACAATATAATACGACCATCTCGGTCACCATATAACTCGCCGATATGGATCGTACCGAAAAAGGCTGACGCCTCAGGGAAAAAGAAATATCGTTTAGTTATCGATTACAGAAAACTAAACGATGTTACTATACCTGACAAGTACCCAATCCCGAATATAAATGATATCTTGCCACAACTATCCAAAAATAAATGGTTTTCTGTAATCGACTTGAAGAGTGGTTTTCACCAAATACCGCTAAAGGAAAGTGATATGAAAAAAACTGCATTCTCTGTGAACAATGGAAAATATGAGTTCACAAGACTTCCCTTCGGGCTGAAAAATGCCCCTTCAATCTTCCAAAGAGCTCTCGATGATATCTTACGTGAGCATATAGGGAAAATTTGTTTCGTCTACATTGACGATATCATCATTTTCGCAGAGGATGAAGAGACACATCTGAAAAACCTGCAAATAGTCTTTGAGACCCTACAAGGAGCAAATATGAAGGTCCAGTTGGACAAATGTGAGTTCCTAAAAAAAGAAGTAGAATTCTTAGGGTTTATCATATCAGATTCGGGAATTAAGACAAATCCGGAAAGAGTAAAAGCGATTCAAAATTTTCCGATTCCCAACACACTTAAAGATCTCAGATCCTTCCTCGGACTTGCGAACTTTTATAGACGTTTTATCAGGGACTATGCTAAAATAGCAAAACCCCTGACAATACTTTTAAGGGGGGAAAATGGACGCATGTCCAAACATGTTTCGAGTAAAATAAAAGTAGATCTTGACGAAGAGGCTTTAAATGCCTTCAAGAAATTAAAGAATACACTGATATCCGAAGATGTCTTATTAGCTTACCCAGACTTCGAAAAAGAATTCCAATTGACTACGGATGCCTCTAACTTTGCCCTCGGCGCTGTATTATCCCAGGATAATAGACCAATAATTTTTCTATCAAGAACTCTCCATAAGCCCGAAGAGCACTATGCGACGAACGAAAAGGAGATGCTCGCAATAGTATGGGCTCTCAAGTCTCTTAGAAATTATCTTTATGGCGCAGCCAAGATGAAAATCTTCACGGACCATTTACCTTTAACGTATGCGTTAAATAATAAAAACTCGAATTACAAACTGAAAAGGTGGAAGGCCTTTTTGGAAGATTACAAATATGAATTAATGTACAAACCTGGAAACACTAATGTTGTTGCAGACGCACTGTCAAGAATTCCACAGGAGGTAACACATATTAACTCCATGACAGCAACGCAACATAGTGATGAGAGCTCATCACAGAATCTAATCCAGTTTACAAATGCACCTCTAAATGCCTTCAAAAATCAAATCATAATATCTACCGGCAGTACAGCTTCCTACAAGTTTGAGATCGTTTTTCCCACGTACCATAGACATACAGTTTCAGAACAGGTTTTATCAAAGGATATTTTGGTTCATATTCTGAAGAAATATTTAAACCCTTCAGTAACGAACTGCATTAAAACTACAGACAAAATCCTTGGTGTGCTTCAGGAGATATTCGGACAACATTTCAGTCAATATCAAGTGAAATACACTAGGATTATGGTAATAGACCTCATAGGCGAGGAAGACCAGGAAAGGGAAATTATAACAGAGCATAACAGAGCCCATAGAAGCAGTTCGGAGAATAAGTCTCAAATTCTAACAAGATTCTATTTCCCACAAATGCACGCAAAGATTAAACGTTTAACAAAATTATGCAAAGTATGTAAAGAGAACAAATATGACCGCCATCCCAACAAAATTCCCATCCTCTGTACCCCTTCCTATCCCATGAAACCAATCAACTCCAAGCCCATCTCAATAGAATTAAACCCCGAGTAAGGAGATCGCTTAATTTTATAGGGTCTGCATGGAAATGGATTGCTGGTAATCCCGACCATGATGACTTCGAAATAATTAAACAAAAAATGAATAATGTTTTGCGAAATAATGATAGACAAGTAATTGTAAATAAACTATCTATAGATAATATGAATGCTCTAGCTCAAACAACTAATCAAATTGTAAAGTATTTCAATTCTCATGAAATAGTCAATGAATCACAAGTATCAACTCTTAAATACAAAATAAAATTATTAAAAGAAGAACTTTTAAGTATTCAATATGCCATCCACTGGGCAAAAGCTGGAATAGTAAACTCATTCATTCTCACAAACAACGAAATAAATATTGTTAAACAAATTTTTGAAAAGGAAGCCATCCCTTATATTAATTTAGAAGAAGCATTCGAGTTCTCTGAAGTTAAAATAGCCTCCAGCAATAGTCATCTTATTTATATTGTTACCATACCAACTACCGATGTAAATTCATGTAATAAATTAATAGTTAAACCTACTAAATTTGGAAAATACGTTAATAAGATTCTGTATAACGAAGTATTGTTATGTAACAACTCAACTTTTGGCATAAAGTACCCCTGTAAATCATACAATAAATTAACCATCTGTAATAGTATTAATGTTGAAAATATAAATAATGATACCTGCCTAACAAATTTACTGAGAAGTCACACTTCAAATTGCACATTAATAGACAATGCCGACATACCCACTGTTGAAGAAATTGTTCCTGGAATACTCCTACTAAATCAAATCAACGAAACTATTCATATTAACGAAGAACCACGGGATCTGACCGGAACCTACATTCTGCAGTACCATAATGCATCAATAGTTGTCAAAGACAAAACATATAACTATTTCCAAATGATGGATGTTCAACCTTTACCACCTATTTTACAGCCTAGATTACCTGGATCAACGATTGAGAAAACGCTTACCTTACAATCAGTAAAAGAACTTCACCTCAAGAATACCGAAGAAATCGGCCTCCTAGATGTCAAGAACAGATGGACTTCAGGAATTAATTTTGGATTATCCACCATTATCATACTATTCGTAGTGATGCTTGTGAGAGGAAGAAATCAAACAAGCAAAGAAATTGTAACCACTATACCAGCAGTACACCTCTCACTCCCTGAAGTTGCCACCACAAATTTTATGGAATCGCAACAGACCCCAAGATTGTCCCAAATACCATATTTCTAAAATGTCACGATCGAGGACGCTCATAATTAAAAGGGGAGGTGTTAACACCAAAAATGTTTGGTGGGTCAATAACCAATAATGCTGACGCTGTTAAGCGTGCCACAATTGGAGCAACGATCGCAGACGTTGTGCCATAAGTAATATCAAACAATGCTGACGCTGTTAAGCGTGCCACAATTAGAACAACGACCCCAGAGGTAATTTACGTTATGCCAGCAGTCAACGCGACGGTGCACATTTTGCGACGTCATCATTAGTTGGTAAGGTAGTTATCATTAAGAATTTTGTAATTAATTTAAGTCAGTTCATTTTGAATCATTAAATAAAGAAGTCGCTCCTCTAAGCAGCGCAATACAGGAATAAACTTTAATCTTGTTAATTTGTATCCATAGACTGAAATAAATAAATAAATAAAAATCACATGAGGTGTCAGGGGACACTCGGTTGGAACGAAGTTCCTTTCACCCGTTGAAAAATTCGATAATTTAAATGGATCTGCAAGAAAATACACTTTTTGTAAAATGATATACTTTGTTTAAGAAACTTTTTTTTTTTTGTTGAATGTATTTTTTTTTCTCTGTTCAATTAGTTTGGCTTGAGGTCATAAAATGAAAATACAAGCGGGTTCGACTGATTTTTTCACGATTTATTAAATTTTCCCAATATTTCGATTAGCATCGCTAATCATCCTCAGGGTTCTATATACAAAAATATTTAACAGTAATAACATATAGATCACAAAACGACTGCCAAGCTTTCGTCAACTATTGACTGTTTTCCCTGTGTTTTCTTATTGTGTGTCGATATATTTGAGTGCATCGATCAGTGTCGGTCCTGTAATTGAGTCTTTTCTCTAAGGGAACGTTAATTATGTGCAACATTTCGAGAGTGAGCCGCCGTGAGTAATGTGTATCCTCCGCTAAAATGTCAACGTCATCAAAGCTAGGATTATGACCCGTCACAGCACAGTGGACCGCTAATGCCGTTTTCTGTTCCATGGGTTTATAGGTGGCTCTTAAATCTGATTTGTGGGAAGACAGTCTTGTCTTCAATTTTGTCATCGTGGTGCCAACATATACCTTTGGGCATACGTCAGTCTTATCCCCATTGCATTTTATATGATACACAATATTAGATTTATCCTTTTCCGTCACTTTGGAGTTTGTCCGTCTAAATAATCTTCTCAGGGTATTGTGTGATTTCAACGCCAACTCATATGACCATTTGTCATAGATATCGGAATGCTTCAGTCTCTTGGAATAGCCAGGTATATATGTATGTCAGGGATTTGTAAATTTTCGGTGGGATTGCGTCTGGTTGATCTTGTCCTCGTTCCATAAATTGTCCCGTGTGTCCATTCCGATCCAGTAGACCATTTACAGTTCTGGCCGGGAAATCATTTTCTCGAAGAATTTCCCTTATTCTCCTTTTATTCTCCACATGAAACTCCTCGTTGCTGATCTTTAGAACTTTATTCACGAAATTTGTCGCCGTATTGACAATAATCCCCCTAGGGTGCTTAGAATTGAAGTTAATTAGTCTTCCGGACGTATTTTTTTTAAATCTCTTTTTAGGATTTTATAAGAATATGAATTACATTTTGCCGAAAAGTTAATTTTTTAAAGAGAGGTACTTCTTTTATAAAAGCTAATGTTTTTTTTTTAGAAAATGTTCTAGATTTAAGAAGAAGTACTTTCTGTAAGAAAAAGCCATAAGAGAGAGTATGCATTTTTTTTTTACAAAGAAGTACTTTTTTTAAGAACAGGTACTTTTTAAAGAAGTGGTACTCTTTTTAGGAAAAGGTTATTTTTTAAGAAAATTTACTTATTTTCAGAAAGGCTACTTATCTCCAGAAAAAAAACGAAGAGGTAGTTTTTTATTTTTAAAAAATAGATTTTTGGTAAGAAAAGGTATTTTTTAAGAGAAGGAATTTTTTTTGAAGAAAAGGTTTTTTTTAAGAAATGAGAATTTTTTTTAGAATTTGTCCTTTTTTCAAGAACAGGTACATTTTTCAGAGTGTGTACTTATCTGTCGGTGGTGCAATGGGTAGTGTGTGACCACCTTAAATTTCTTTCGACGTCGATTACCTCGATAAGTGACGGCGACACTATCAAGTATTTAGCCTTGGAAAAGCTTCTCAAAATACCGTTCGGAATCGGTGTAAAAACTGTTGGACCCAATCAGTGAGTATAAATAACTAGAAAGCACACAGCTCACTGGTTGTGGGAAGCTCTCCCAAAATCTTAAATGGGATGTGATGGGAAACCATTTATTTATTTTTACTTATCTCAAGAAAAGTTATATTGTTTCACAAAAAAGGTACGCTTTAAAGAAAATGTAGTTTTTTAAGAAAATTCAATTTGTTGTAAGAAAATTTACTTTTTTAAAAAAATTTACTTATTTAAAAAAAATATTTTTTTTTAAGAAGAGGTATTTTTTGTAAGAAAATATACTTTTTTTAAGCAAAGGTACTTCAGTAAAATTATTTTTTTTAAGAAATGGTATTTTGTATGATTTTGAGAAAATTTACTTTTATTAAGAACATTTTCTATTTTAAATAAATGTAGTATAATAAAAGGTAAGAAAAGGAATTGTAAACAAATTCAATATTTTTTATGAAAATAAAGTTTTTATTACTTTATATTGCATAAGTACAAAAAATATAAACTAATTGCAAAATTTATCTTTACAGTCAATCTTAGTGATGATTGACAAGTTTTTATTGGTGCCCGGACATAACACACCACGGTCATAGCGCCCGAAAACAAATTTGTGCGTTATGTCCCCTGTTTAGGCGGTCATAACGACCAAATTAATTTTGGGTGTTGTGACCACCCTCAAAGCCGACAATATACCACCTCGAAGAAGCGGCTATAGAGCCCAAAAAATTTTGGGCAAATTCAGTTGATGCCACAGTTGCAGTTGTACCATCGTGCGGCTATAATCAAATTTTTTGCCATTGAAGCCCATCACATTTGCAACTGATTTCAAAAAAGCTCTTCGAAATTCGGGTTTGAAAATATTCCCTGAAGCGCGTCTAAAGGGATACTGGTATTCCATTACGGCCAAGCGCTCAGGAGAAAATTGGGAAAAATTAATGACCTGGCTCAAACGGTGAAGAGCACAGATGAGGCAAGACGAAGTTTTAAGAAAATGTTAGTTCTTCTTTTGTTACCTGCCGAGAAAAACGAAAACGAATTTAATGTGTGCAAGCTTGAAGCTTATTCAGACATTAAAAGCAATAACAGGAATGAGAATATATTTGAAAAGTTCTTCGAATATTACGTACGTCAATTGATCGTAATGATATTATAATATGACATTAATCGTTTATTGCACAGTATTTATATTTTCTTTTAATTTAGGAAACTCCGGCAAAATTTTCGGTCCATGGAACTTTTTACTAATTATTGAATGAATTTCTGAATTATTTTGTAATTTTTCTCGCTTTACTTCACATATTAAAAACGGTCAGAAAACTGAAAATGAGTTAGGCGTTATGGCCACCTGAACTGGGGTCATAAGCTTGTAACCAAAAAACTTCCCATTAACTGCCCATTAAACAAGAAATTTCCCAACATATGTTAGTCCGTGGCCGTCGGTGGTGCAATGGATAGTGTGAGCTCTACTTGTACTTAAGATCCTGGGATCGATCCCTGCTCTGACCACATAAAATTTCTTTCGGCGGCGGTCACCTCGCATAGTGACGGCGACACTATCGAGTATTTAGCCATGAAAAAGCTTTTCAAAATACCGTTCGGAACCGGTGTAAAACCGTAGGTCCCAATCAGTGAGTATACAACTAGAAACCGCACAGCTCACCGGTTGTGAGAAGCTCACCCCAATTTCTTCATGAGTCGGTAATGGGAAATCTTTTTTTTATGTTAGCCTAGACCAACCGAACCGAGGCAAAAGTACCCACACGCAAAGAAAAAAAACGTTTATTGCTCGGTTGCCACAACAATACTTTGATTGATTTGTATTAATTTGAATTTGAATATTTATGACCGATTTTTGTCAGTTTTTGGTTAATGTATGAGAAATTCATAATACAAGCTTACAAGTCATGAACATTTTTCTAATTGAAAAATTGTTGGTTTTTGTTGGAAATAATAGACAATTCAGTTCAACACACACTCACTGGCATGAGTAGTTTCGAACTCCGTGACAAGTTCATCATCAGATGCCTAACTACTGTGCCTGAATTGATACCATCGGTTGATCATCAATCGTATATATACAAACTCAATTCTGCAATTCACATGTGCGATTTAGTATCGATCGAAGATCCCTACGTATCAACCAACATACACTGAAAGGCCTATAATTCCAACCAAAAGAACAGACAGAATTTTTCCACCATGTTCTTCTTTTTCTTATTCGTTCTCGCCTTGTTGCAGTGCTTTGAGGTGAATTTTTACAAGTTGGTTGTTGCAACTGAAAGAACAGTTGGCAGAACCGTTTTTCGTTTCTCGCAAACATTTTTTCAGCGTATGTTTTTCATAACTCGTTTCCTGCAAACGTTCTTCTGTTCTCCCAAACGAAATGACATGTATGGCTTAACAGACGTTCGTTTCTCCCAACTACAATCCCCAAACGAACTTCAGTTATCTGATGTTTCGTTTGGGAGGAACGAGTTTTTTCTTTGCGTGCAATATAGTTGATAATACTGGGTTGTAGCATTATGGTGATAAAAAAAAATTTTAATCTTTTTTTTCATTTAGCTCCCCCATCCCGCACCGTGCGATAAGGAACTTCGTGCCAAAAATTACATTGGTGCATATAACGCAGTAAGAGTTTGGTTGTGTTTTTAAAGTAAACACCGACTATACACGCCTTTAAGTCCACCCATTACAGAATTTTTTTAATTGTTTTAGGGAAATATCCAGACTATTGATTACTGTATCTCACAAGTGGTATAAATTACTGGTATTCATAAATCCATATAATATTTCTATTACAATATAACCTTTAAAATATCCTATTATTAAGCATCGATCTAAGTCATTGTTATGTTAAGATTAAGGATTTTTTAAAGTTTCCGCTAATGATAGGTTACAGGTATTGCAGCACTTCAAAGGCCACATTATTCTCGCTCTAAGTTCATTTAGACGCCAAGAAATCAGTGCTCATTTACACCATCTAATATTTATTATTACATCTTTCTGGGCTGCAATTTTGAAAAGAAAATGATAACCATAATACATACATATGTACACTCAACAAATTATGTTAGTTAACACAGCAGGAAATACTGCTGAAAAAGGGAAATGAAATACGTTCGTTTTTCCAACAAACATATTGGTTTTGTTTTAACAAATTCTTTGGTGTCATTTTATCAACACTCCAAAGAATTTACAGATATGACACTGCTATAACAGCAGTTACATTATTTGCTAATAAGTAGCAAACATTGTTTGCTGTTAATATCAAACTTTACTTCTTTTAGTGTAAGACAAGTGGATGCATCTGGAGGAATCTTACTTAGCTTTGAATTTCAATGGAGGCCATACATGGAAAGGTACCAACTCGAGTAGGTCTACTCCTCTCATTCGCATCGTTGTAAAGAATAATCTTATGCATACATAATAATCTACCTGTAAATTTAGCCAAAAGGTGTTGGTATGTTCTTGTCTTTTTTTTTAACTTTGTAAGCAACAAAATGTGCAAATGATATATTATTTGATACATGTGATATCATGACTTGATTTTTTTCTACTTTTGTTCGTTTTCTCTCGATGCCATTTGTTTTTTGTTCTATTAGTATGAATTCAAAGGCGTTAACACAACTGTCAAAATTAGACTTTATTTAAGTTTATTGTCGGGATGATAAGAATGTAATTTTCAATAGAATTTTTTTCGTTCTGCATTGTATGGAAAATACATATGATACGATCATAATAGACTGTTGCATGAATACAAATTGCAGCTAGAAATGCAAGTGTAGTATACAAATTTTTCAATGTGGAATCATTTGGATACATATTAATCTAGAGAACAAATTAAAGGACAAGGTCTGTAAAGGTTTTTAATTTAGACTTAGACTATAAATGGATGTAAACAATAAAAATAAATTCCTAATGGTTTTTGTTTCTCCAAAATTGGGTAGACACTTTATAACGCACAGACACTTTATAACCCACAAATGTAGCAACTATGTCGACTCCTTTATATTGCTTAGGCTTTTAAATAAATTTGAATGACGAGTAAGGGTAACAGCTATTGACTATTTGTTATTGTATTCCTGTCGACAATTGTTAATGGCAAAATAAAACTTAGCATAAATTCCGTGTACAATATCCACAATCTCCAATTCGAAGTATACACGCTGGGAAAAACGACATCTGTAACATATTTTTCCAAACATATTCTGCAGGAAGTATATATATGTTTGGATAACACTTCAAACATTCATATGTTTGCAAGTCCCAAACACACTTGTAAATGCAAATAGTAGATAGCATGTCTACTGGCAAACATGTATGGTTTTACGTGGACACATCTGCGTTGTTCATCTCAAACATCCATATACTTACTTGGAAGCACTCGCGTTTTCCCCCAAACCTCCATGTACTTACATGGAAAAATGTTCGTGTTTCCTCCCAAAAAAAAATATTTTTAGAAACGTATTATTCTTTGCATTCAAATACAAATTAATTATTACATTTAATTTTATCAATTTAAATCCACATTTATATATAATTACTACAAAAAAATTAAAAGATTTTAAACGGCCCTTTTTTCAGTTACTTGTATTGAATGCATTACTTGTTTTTTTTTCATGAAATGAGAAACTACTGTTCTTTTACTTCTCCTTTCTTTGTTGTCTCTCACGCTTTTGTTTTCCTAAGGTTTGAACTATGCTTTCGTTATCACTATATGTTGGTACACAAACAATGTTGTTACGAGTATATACAAATCTAGTTCATGCAAGCCAAGCTTGTATTAATCACGAGTGTTTTTTTTTTTGTTGATATTTCACAAATTTCCGGTATTCTCAGTAAAGCCTACAACGGGCTTCACGTGGTTGTCCTTTCCACAAAATCGTTTCCCATATTGGTAGCACAAATACATATATACGAAACACATACACAAAAATCAAAGAAACATCACAAACCCTTTAACCGTCCAAGCCTTTGTTTATTCTTTTTTCACTAATCAGACGCTCTTGATATCCTCTGTCCGGTGAACCATTGACGACTGAATACATGAAACTAAAATGCAGTACATCGTCCAAAATAAGAAACAATGACTTCATCTGCAATTGACACACGCACATTAAGGAATTTTTATGAATCCCTCACTGAGAGAACAATGAAAAAATACAGATACACACACTCAAGATATACACACTCGCTGCCCCTCTTTTATTCTCTTGCTCTCGAGAGAGCATAAACTGCAACAAACACAGCTGTATTTGTATCCGAAACACAGATATATTTGGCTCGCAAACACATATATTAGAGCATATTGATCATTGTGTTTCAAACATGTAATATTGAATAGCAAACACAATGTGTTTGGACACAAGTATATTATATTTGCGACAGGCTGCAAACGCACTTTATATTTGCATACAAACAACAACAAAACTACAGATTTTTCAGTGTGTCTTAATATAAAGATATACCAGAAGCAGACTGCTGGACGAAATTACCCAAATTTGTATAAGAACCGGTATGGATCAGGGATACAGGACTCAGGAGCACAGGCTCTGTTAAGACCGCAGTGTAGAGGACGGTGTTGGATATTACAAGGAATATTGACAAAGATCAGGAGTCAGGAACAAACATTTTAAATTAAGAACAGGGCAGTAAACAGGAAACCTATACATTTGTAAGAGGATAGGAACAGGACACGGACACAGGAACAATATGTATTAAAGAAAGTGTTGCTACAGAATGCTGGTTAACAAATTACAGCAGGATATTATGTGTAGAAAATTTAACAGAAATCATATTCAGGAGTAAAACGTTTGACGGAAGAACTGGAACATTTGATTTTATTAAGAATAATAGTAGTAACTATCAGGAAACAGTAACCAAACGTTTCAATAGCACATTAACAGGTATAGCAGACAAAGTAGCAGAACAAAACGAACACAGTTTAAAATCGTAGAATAGGAAATATGAAACAGATTGGCAACCCTTGTCGATTTTATGATGTCTTATTCAAAATAGCAAGTTTTATCTAACATGAAGATTGATGACACTGTGCAAGAAATGAATAGTTTTTGTTTAGGGCCTCAACCAACCCAAAAGATTACGAAAGTACTTGGACGTAGCGCTACAAAACCCCGTTCGGTTTTTTTTACAGTATCTCAAAAATTGTTTATATGTAGTTTTAAAAACAAGTGAATAATAAAGATGATTGTATAATTTGAAATTGAAATTTTACAGGCCGGAGAAAGTTTAGGGGTGGGTCTGGGACCTATTTTTGATTTTAGTTTAACAAATCCTAAACAGTTTCAAATACTGCGTTACAACCGTTACTTTTTTCCATTTCACAATCCCCAAAACATAAGTACACTGCTACACGAATATTTGACGAAACGTCATGCAAATTTTTACATATTTTATATGATTTGACATTTCTTGCCTAACGATAAATAAATTTCTGTAGCTGTCTTCAAAGGAATTGTAGCTTATACAATTCTCGATAACTTTTCGAAATACAGTAATCAATTAAAATTCAATTTTTTTCTTTTTTAATAATTGTTCGGTTCAAGATCAATAACTATTAAAAAGTACTTTTTCTATGAAAAAATACATTTTAATACAAATATTACCAAGGAATGTGCGAAATTTATCATTATGGTGGATGGTTGGGAATATAGCTATTTCAATGCCCACCAAGGCATATCATCAGCTCCACTCTCCACAAGTATTTAGGTATATCATCACACATTATAGGGATTAACTAATCTCAAGTAAGCGAGAATTGTCTAAAACTTCTACTAGTGCGAAAATATCCACAACAATACTCTGCCATAACCATCAATATGCACAACACAATGCAGGCCTTAATACAATCCGAAAATAAGCCAGGTTGACTTTCTGGCGATTTCCAATTTAGATGATCCGCGCCGAATCGACAGTTTCAGGCTGTGTTTTTTCCACTTCGAACCAATCTCTATCTTGTTGATGGTTTAATGTCCAAAACAGAGTACTCGCGCTCAAATTTTTCTACGGTGCGACGCAGTGAATCTATAATGACCACAATCCTCACGACAAAAACCACGTTGCATTTGTACAACTGAGTCAGAATTTCGATATTATTTCTTTTCATTTCACCTTTTTTAGGTCTATGGATACAAGTTGTATGCAGATCCAATAATTTGCACAAATACAGATAAATTAATGAATTATAATTGATAAATTAATGAATTATGAATTTCAATTTATTTTTTGGAATACTTCTAAATCTAATGAATCACATAAAGAATTAAAAAGCCTTATAGATGTTGTGGTTCATTTAAAAATTTATTATTTGCATATACAGGGTGGAGCGCGGTGTGCGCGGCTTATAGTGGCTGACGGGAGATTTGCATTCGTCTGCCTTTCAGTTGCCATCATGCATTGGACACATGAGGAGAGGTCATTTTGTGTTCAAGGCGTATTTTTCAAATGCTCACTCGATCATTGCAGTGCAGCGTGTGTGTAACAGCGGGTGTGTAAACAAACAAAATATGCGGTAGTGGAGTGAAACAACCCCCAGAGAACTTCACCAGAGACCTCTGCAGTCCGACCGCGTCACTGTGTGCTGCGCCATATCACGATTAGGCATAATTGGTCCTTAGTTTTTCCAGGATAACCGTCTTGCCGTAACTGTGAACTCTGAACGGTACTTGACTGTGATACAGACGGTTTTTCGGCCGGCTCTTGAGGCAATGTAATTAGAGGATACATGGTTCCAACAGGATAGTGCCACTGCACACACAGCGGGGGTTACCATGAGTTGTTTGAGGCAAATGCTTCCTGGACGGCTTATCTCTTTGAAGGATGATGTGAACTGGCCGGCACGATCACCAGACTAAGCCCCATGCGATTTTTTCCTTTGGGGTTACCTGAAGTCGAAGGTGTATATCAATCGTCCCAACACCTGGGAAGACCTTATTAACAATATTGACATGCTTGTTAGAGTTCATCAAAACTTCAGAAAACGTATGCAGCAGTGTGTGGCTAGGGAAGGTCAACATTTGCCAGATACACTATTTAAAACCATGTAATTTAAAAATTCCCTTACAGTTCAATATAATTGAAATATAAAATAAATTTTTCTAAGGTTCACAATTTTTTTTATTTCATTCCCAAAAAAGCAAAGTACCGCGCTCCACCCTGTATAAAAGCGACGATATTTTTGCGGGATGGGGGCTAAATGAAAGAAATTTAAACAGCTTTTATTTTAACACTATTGTGTTACATTCCACTATTATCAACTATATTGTTTACTTTTGCTTGGGTTTGTGTCTAGACTAATTAGATGCATCATATATGTTGGGAAATTTGTTGTTTAATGGGAAGTTTTCTAGGTGCAGCCTGTAACCAATTTTTAGTATACATATATTGCAGTTTTGAACCCAATAAAACGTAAATTTTGAAAAGCCAAAGTGAAAGAAGTTTTGAAAGAAGAAGAAATTTCTTAAATAAATGCCTTTTCTTAAAAAGAGTACATTTTCTCAACAAAAAATACATATTCATATTCATAAACAATGTAACTTTTCTTAAAAAAACAACTAATTCTTAAAGAAGTACATTTGCTTAAAAAAAGGTATTATTTTATTTTTAAGAAAAGGTACATTTAAGAAGAGGAATTTTTGGAAGAATAGGTATTTTTTAAAGAGAAGGTATTTTTTTTAAGAAAAGATTTTTTTAGGAAATGGATTTTTTTTTTGAATTTGACCTTTTTTTAGTTTTTTGAGAAAATGCAATTTGTTGTAAGAAAATTTACTTTTTTAAGAAAAGGTACTTCTTTAAGATAAGTAATTTGTTCTAATAAAAGATACTTTGTATTTTATTTTAAGAAAATTTACTTTTTTAAGAAAAGGTACTTCTTTAAGATAAGTAATTTGTTCTAATAAAAGATACTTTGTTTTTTATTTTAAGAAAATTTAATTTTTTTTCAGGAAAATGGACTTATTTAAGAAAACTTTTTACTTTGGCTTTTCTAAATTTACTTTTTATGGCTTTCAAAACAACAATATAAACTAAATATTGGTTACAGGCTCCACCTAGAAAACTTCAAATTAAACGAGAAATTTACAAACATATGTTAGTCTAGACACAAACCAAAGCAAAAGTATCCAATGTACTAGTTGATAATACTGGGTTGTAATAAAGTTGTTACAAAAAAGTTGTTTAATTTGTTTTCGTTTAGCCCCCATCCCGCAGCGTACGATAAGGAACTTCGTTCTAAAATAATTGTTCTTAAAAAAATTTTATAATTTTACAAAAAAGTATCTTTTCTTGAAGATCCATTTAAATTATTGTATTTTTCAACGGGCGCCTCAGGCGTGTTGGAACTAACTCGTACATAACATATAGCCTAAGGAACTTCGTTCCAACCGGGAGTCCCCTGACACCTCATGTGATTTTTTAACAATTTTCACAGGATCAGCTAGCTTTACTGAACACGCTGGTAGCAAGCAGGTTGTCACTGATAACATTGGCCGCTTTTGAAATATGGCAATTGGTATTGGATATGTTATGGATATGACGTCGTTATTATCTGGCCACTCTTTATCTTAAAAACGGATTCCGATCCCTTGAGTCGTAATATTTTCAGATCCACCATAAAACACCACCATAAAACTTTTGTTGTGTCCGTACAAAATGCATCGCATTTAGTATGAATGCACAAAGCCATAGCTAATTATTTGTGTCACTTAACATTCAGTGCCTGGGATGATATTTGTTGTGGATATGGACTTTTTTTACCTCCTTTCGGATTTGACTTACCAAACTTTATATGAGAGGTTTTTAAATACAACACATGCCAAAATATGTAAGTTAAGCTGGGATCACACGATTTGTACATTTGGCTAAAAATTTGTCATATTCATAGACAAATCGTGTGATCTCTAAATTGCATTTGTCATTTATCAGAAATGCCAAATATTTGGCTTCTTGTGACAAATCAAAAACAACCATAAATGCCAAATTGTGTGAACGCAATGCTGCCACAGAAGCCAAATCAATTTTACGAAAATGGCCAAATTTCTGATTTGCCACTTGAAGACAAATGCAAGTGCCAAATAGACAAATATTGTTGACAAGTGTAAGTGTTGCCAATATGTTGATTTGTTGTACTTGTTATGGTTTCAATTTCTTTGCCATTTTGATTAATAATTTGGCATAACTACACTTTAGTTGCTCCTCACCGATTTCATAGAATTTTTTAAACGATTAAAAATGACCGACAATTTTTTTGGCGGTCGGTCCAACTTTTCGATATATAGGCCTTCAAAGCTTGAGTATATAATCGGCTATATCTCAGGTATGAATGATCCGATCTTGGTCAAGTGAGTGTCATTAGAAAGCTCGTACAAAATTCTATAAATTACATTATATACATTTTTTCAGTTTTATTAACCCATTGGCGGAAAATTAACAAAACGAATTTTTTAATCTCACTTTTTTGATAGAAACCTATTTTTCTCAAAAAATGGACGTCGTAAAGTTACAACACTTCATGCTTTTTTTAAGGTATAATACTATGCAGTAACCCTTTAAACACCAGTGATCTGGGTCAAGATATATCAAAGTTATAAAACTGAAAAAATGTAGCATGTCACAGTGATCAGTAACATAATAACATTGGACATTGAAAATACGGGATCCCCGACTTGAGACTCCCTTGTTATTAATTTACTTTGTTAACAAAACGGAAAACCCCTTCCGGCCCGAATTTTGCTATCAAACTTTCTCTCTGGGCATTTTTTTTGAACGTGAACATCTACGGTCTTTGAAAGGTTAATAAGGAGTACTATACCTTAGACAAAAGCTTGAAGTGTTGTCTGCTCATTAAATCAAGAAAAAAACTAACTTTACGACGTCCATTTTTTGAGAAAAATAGGTTTCTATCAAAAAAGTGGGGTTAAAATATTATTTTTGTTAATTTTCCGCCAATGGGTTAATAAAAATTAAAAAATTTACATAATGTAATTTATAGAATTTTGTATGAGCTTTCTAATGATACTCACTTGACCCAGATCGGACCATAAATACTTGAGATATAGCCGATTATAAACTCAAGCTCTGAAGGCCTATATATCAAAAAGTTGGACCGACCGCCAAAAAAATTGTTGGTCATTTTTAATCGTTTAAAAAGTTCTATCGATAGTGAAACTTTGGTGTAAATCGGTGAGGAGCAAAATTTCAATCAAAATGGCAATAAAATTGAAACCATAACAAGTACGAAAAAATCAACATATTGGCAACATTGTCTCCTCTCGCGACTCAGCAGGTGTTTTGACAAGTAAAAGCAAAACATTGATTCAGTTGATTTTACCAATTTTCTTAATGTCTACGAGTAACTTTATTTTTGACACTTTTTTCGTGTTTTAAATAATGTTTTAAAAAATATGTAACTGCAGCGAGTTTCTTTTGCCTTTGCGTTACCATTTCTTTTGCCTTTGAGTTTCTTTTGCCTTTGCGTTACCATCATTTTCGCTTATTTCACTTTAAATTTTACAATAAAGATGCAAAATTATGGTTGACAGCTGATCAGCTGTTTTAGTATTTATGACCAAATGGTTAAATCGTGTGAATGAACTGGCAAATATTTGTCACTTTACTGCTGTGTACAAATGTGTGACAAATCATTTTGATGTTTAATAGCCAAATCGGTTGATCGCAAAACAAATCATTTGCACATCGATACCCAAATGCACAAATGTGTACAAATCTAAATTTGTAATATTTTGTACAAATGTACAAATCGTGTGATCCCACCTTTAGAAGCAGTAGGAATTGCATAAATTTTGGTTTTATATAAAGGGCCGATCATGTCAAACTCGAAATTGCGAAGATTATTTATTGTTATTGTTTGAGATCTATTACACGATGCTATAATTTAATTGCATTTTATTTCCAAACACAAACATAACAAAACGAATGTAATCACACACAAGTAACTAACAACACACACAACCATGAAATGTCAAAATCAAGAGAAAAACGGAAAATGCACACAGAGAAATTTAAAAAAAATCCCTCGATACTCAATACCATGGCACATCGTGCGATTTTTTCCTCATTCCTTACTTCTCTACACCTCTTGACAAAGGTGTGCCAGAACGAATTATAGCATCGTGTAATAGACCTCATATTATGAGAATTCAGCGTGTAATAGCTCGATGAATTACGAAGAAACTTTAAAAGAGAACTGAAAAATATCGCCGCACGAAATGGCATCGTGTAATACAGCTCTTTGTGTAATAAGACTGAAATATAAGTATATGTGCCTGAGGCTAACTAAAACATTCACTGCATTTAAACCGAAAGATTAGCAAACTGTATGCAGATTAAATTAATTTCTTAATGTGTTTTCCAAACAGCCCGCTAATCTATCGGTGTAAATACAGATTTATTTAATAATTTTACAAAAAGTACTCTTACGTCGAAATAAGTACTTTTGGAAGAATACAAAAAGGCCCCTCGAAAATTAACAAATAGCACTGTTCAGTGCATGTTAACTTTTCAACATAACAAAAGCTAAAATACAACTTCCCCACACTAGCTCACCTCTACCGTTATGATCCACCACAGATCCCATTTAACACATAATTAGTTCGTGGTTTTAATTGAAACGCTTAACAAGTGTGCTGGTAATTCACCCGTTAAACTCGTGATAATTTCGGTTCTAATTCGTTGAAATGATTTAATTATTCTATTAGTATAATGTTTGAAGTGTGACCTCTCTATTTGTGCAATTATTTAAGTAAATAACAATAACTTAATGTGTGAATAATACATTTGCATTCATCCATTTATTTATATTGTGCCATTAACTTTCAATTAATTGTTCAAATGAGTCTCTCTACTCTATGTTGTCGTTCTCTACCACGCTCTCTCGGTCTAACGGTGCATTAAGTGTTAGTAAATTGTGAAATGGAAAACTACAATTATTCGCCATGAAATGGAAAATGTGAAAAACCAATTTGCAAAATAAAAGAAAAATGCATTGTAGTAAATGGGAGAAAATGATAAGTAGAATGTGAAAAAGAATGCAAAGACTTATAGCGCTGAATTGTCAATGTTGAAACGAATGAAGGCCATTAAAATTGGGTGAAAGCCATAATTTTCCCAATAAATGACTATGATAAATCTCAAAAATAATGAAGGTACGTACATATGTACTTATGTATATATTTCATTCACTTTCCATTTCATATTATACTTACTTGTACTTAGCGCCAGTTAAAGAGTGGATAATATTAATAAATGAGATTGTGAATCCGAATTTTAGCTCTAATTTACATTGGCTTATGTCCAGCACAGCCCAAACTCTCGTAATTGCACCAAATTACTACAATGGATACAACTTTTTATCCAAAGAAAAGTTGCAAATATTTTTTTTGTCGGCGGCAAATATTTCCCGGATTACGGGCCCCCAAAGTTTGAACAAATAACCTTCAATATCTTCAACATTTTCGGACGGACCGGAACAATATGGGAATCGTTGGAAAGCTTATAAACATGTCTTTAAAACTGCGTATTTATATATCCACCTATTGCGAGTCAATTCATGATATTCGACTTTTATACCCCTACTTTTTCTGAAAAAAGGCTATTATCTCAGAATATTGTCTATGTGAAGGTGCTAATTTGACAATGCTGTCAGAAAGGTGGACCCTGCAGCTAAAGTATGACGCTTTATCTGTCTTTGTAGCCCTTTAAAGTCCCGAGAAATTAAGAGTGAAAGCTGATTTTACCATACATTGACTTAAGGTACAGAGGGAATTTGAACCCCCTGTTTGAGCCCGGCCAGATGGCCGGGCGACTATGTGGAATATAAATTTAACGATTTTCAAAATGATCTACCACATGGTACGAGCAGCGTAGTCCCATTTTCTCACATTCTTTACTTTTTCTTTAATTTTGGGTTTTTAAAAAAAAAAAGTTTTTTATCCGATATCTCGATAACTAAGTAAGTTAGCGAAACTTTTCATTTAATATTTTTCAATTAATTTGACCAGTATTATACAAAACAACGACTAAACTAATCACTAAAGAAAATTTTCTTAACCTAATACCCCCATACATCCGAATTTTGGAGGCCCATAACTCCGAAAATATCGGTTTGCGACAACCCTTTTTTAACATTTAAATAACGTGTTTTATGACCCCAAAAAAAAGGAAAAAAAATCGGAATTATGGGCCCAACTGGACTTGCTCCTTTAAATTTATTACAAGAAAAAAATTAAAAACTGTGATTGAAAATATTAAGAATTATAATTAAACTTTAATTTAGTAGAAGTAAAAAAGCACACACGTGTCTACATGACATATGTATGCCAAATGTTACTATCTAGAATTTCGAAAATGTAATTTTCATCCCTGATAAAAAGCATGACGAAACTGCTTGCAATTGTTATTGCATGTAAGAATTGTATTGTCCTTTATTCAACAACAAGAATCATGTCTGGGAACCGATGGAACTTCTGAGATTGAGATAAGTTTTTGCAAATGTTTTCTTCTGAGTTTTGCACGCAATATTTTCCAAAAACTTGCATAGTGGGAAATTTTCAATTGAAATGAGTTTTCGGTTGCATTTAGTTTGTTGTATTTTTCAATAGCATCACTCCCAACAACCGCCGATGAAGATCGGTGGCTATATCTGAAATATCAAGACGGTTTGCCAGGAATCATAAACATGCATGTCGCAAAATTTTTTTTGACAACGATCGGACGATTGTGAGGTTAGGCAAAAGTGTTAAATATCATTAAATCGTAAAATAAATTTAATTTCTTTGCAGCACCTTAGTTGACGTCTACGGTGCATTTTGAAGCTTGTACAATTTTATGTTGGCTATTGCTCACTCAATATTCGAAACATTTTAACATTCCTCTGAATTTTAGATTAGACAATGAAAAAGCTATTGATTGATATTTATTTTGATCTTTTCTATGCAATCCCTTGTATGACTTCCATCAAAATATATGAGAATACGTTCTCGTTCGCGACGTAGCTTGGCATAAAATATAATTTATGCACGGGATCGTATATGTGCATCGCAACTGTAGATCCAGGTCTCAAAACATAAGATTGACCGTTGATTACTATTAAAAAATACTAAAACAAAATGCGATTTAATAAAATTTTACATTAAGTATTTTTTTAATTACTCGACGATGCTAACTAAGGAGACACTTAGCGCAAAATTTGGTAAGTATAAGCCGATAGAACAAATGACAGCACTCGCAGGCCACTGTACTTTAACCGGACACAAACTTAACTTTGACGAAGTGGAAGACGCTTCTTCCAGGAAATCCTGCACATAATTGATGTTCCATCGGAGAAAAGGCTTAATGTCAAACGAGATACAGATCAATGTGCAAAAGAGTATAGGCACTCAATTGACAAATTCAAGAGATGAACAACTCAGTTTACATAAGCGTGCGGAAAAACTTGGACGCGCTCGCTCTGTGTTATCTCAAAATGTAATTAAAATTAATCGTTCCCACTTTGGGGAAAGTAATACATTTGTTTATTGTGATTCTTGTTTGAACTGTTCACTAATGTTTATTCTTGTTTTATTAGATCGTTGAAAATTATCAATGAAGTTGGTCGAAATATCGTAAAATATTAATAAAATAAATAATCAATAGTCTTCGAGCTTGAGGTCAGATTTGCTGTAGTTGTATTTATTTTCCTCGATATTTCGCTACTCCATTTTGTAGAATCCTCAGGAGATATAAACAATTAAAACAAAATAACAATTGTGAAAAATCTAACAATCAAACAAAAGCACATGTTACTACGGGGAACTAATAATGAGATGGATACTATAAGAAATAATTTAGGTAGATATTTTTCAGAAGAAGAGATTAGAGAATTTTTAGAATATGAGGATAGGATAACGATATCGAAAAATTATAGGACAAAGGAAGTACATCAAAGGAAATTTAATTCACTTGTAAATTTACAGAAAAGGAATTTAGGATTTAAATTGAATGAAAAGTGGTTTGTTAATAAAACTGAAGTAGACATTCCTAAGCAGGTACAGTGGATTCTTTCACTTGCTCAGAAACATACACTGCCAGTAGAGAGGAAAGATTTTCAAATTTTAAAAATGATCGCGGAGGGGGAGGATCTTGTACAAATCTTAGGAGAAAAGGAAGAACAGGAAATATCGCGGACTAAATTAACGACAACGTTAGATAGTCAAATGAATAAAATGAAACTAACGAGTACAGATAAATTCATTGTAGATAAAGTGGATAAGGCAGAGAAATTCCTACAAAGTAATAAGGATATTTTGATTGTTAATGCTGATAAGGGAAATGCAACAGTGCCTATAAAGAAATGTGACTATGTGTCGAGAGTTGGCAACATTGTTCGAAATACATCAGAATACAAGATAGTTAGCAAAAATCCTACGAGCACACTAGAAAGGAAGGATAATAAATTCGTTGAGGAACTTCAAAAAGTAGGAATTATTACGTAAGCACGGAAGAATAAACTTAGGACAACAGTATCCAAGGCACCGAGATTATATGGAGTTCCAAAAATACACAAAGAATATTTTCCATTAAGACCAATTTGCTCTTTTGTTAACTCCTAATCATATGAACTGTGAAAATACATTACAAACATCCTTAAAAAGATAACGGAAAATTGGAAATATAATGTAAACTATTCAATACAATTTAAGGACAATAAAGAATCAGAAGATTAATAGTAACGAAATTTTAGTTTCGTTTGATGTAGTATCTCTATTCCCGAGTGTTGTCGTAGACTTAGCTATCAGTATCATAGGGGAAAAATGGAACACATTAAAGCAACATACAGACATTAATAAATCTTTATTTTTAGAAATATTAAGATTTTGTATGTGGACAACCGATATTTTCAACATGATGGGAGGATATATTTGCAACAAAAGGGACTCCCAATGGGTTCACCAGCTTCTCCCATTGCTGCTGGCATCGTTATGGAAAATTTACTGGACTCTTGTATCGAAAAATTGGTTATAAAACCAAAAATTTTAGCAAAATATGTACACGATTTATTTTGTGTTGTTTCAGAGGGTGAAATAAATAAAATTTTGGATGTTTTTAACAATTTCCACTCCAGTATTTACACTGGAAAAAGAGTCAAATTCAAAACTTCCCTATTTGGGCACATTGGTGGTCAGGAGAGGGGAACATTTATCAATTATTTGGTATGAGAAACCAACGTCTTCAGGAAGAAAAATTAACTTCCACTCGAAGCTTCAGAAACGTGTGATTGTAAATACGGCGAAGAATTTAATAGAACGCGTTTTGACCATAAGTGATGTAGAATTCCACAAGGTCAATAAGGAAAGAATAAGAAGCATTTTTATGATAAAGGACAACCGAACAGGGTTACCACAGTTGAGCCGAAAATTTACAAGTCAATAACCTACATACCTGGAATAAGAGATAGGTTGACGAAGTCAAAAATATTTGACGACAAGAATTATAAAATATCACACAAAACATATAACACAATAGGTAGAATATTTAGGGAAACAAAGGATAGTTTGGACAAATTTGATACGTGTAATAAAGTATATAAAATACCACGTAAAGGAAATGACAACGAGATTTGTAACAAAGTGTACGTAGGGACTACAAAAAATAAACTAAAAACACGAATTGCAGGACACAAATCGGATCAGAAATACAGGCACATTTCTACACAGAACATAGCATTAACATCCCATTGTGCTAGTTTAAATCATTACCCAAACTTTCAGGATACAGCGGTTTTAAATAAAGAAAACAATTATAAACGTCGTTATATGTTAGAAATGCAACAAATAATTAAAACACCAACATTGAAAAGAATTAACTATAAAACAGATACAGATAATGTAGCCCAAATTTACAGACATTAAATTAGTAAAAGATAGAACCATTTAAGCACGAATTGTTTAACAATCTAATATTTTTCTGTGGGTTAATTCATATGAACTTTTTATGTATATTATTTTTGTTTGTGTAACTTCAGAAGATTTTGAAAAATTTGTTTGAACAGCAAATCTGACCTCAAGCTCGAAGAATATTGATTATTTATTGATAAAGAAAAGGTCGAACAACAGAATAAAAATATATTAATAAAATTTTAAAAAGAATTACTGTGTTTTCTTTTAATTCTTACAACCTTAAGCAGAAACAACTAAAAATCAATGTATCTACAAAGGTCCAAAGGTCCCTCATGCATTATAAAATTTTTTCAAGTTGATCTCTTTATTTGTCAAATTACTTATTAAAATGATAGTAAACTTACAACACCACCTTAGTAAATTTTTAACGAATTTTGAAACCAGAAGTGTTAGAAATCGAAAAGTCATCGACATCTGCCTTCGGAATGTGAGAAAACATTCGTAACAAGTTTTATTTAATACCAAAAAGGTAACAAAAATTCCTTTGTTAACTTCATATATTTCTAGCTACTTATCACTGCTTTTTTATAATTTTTTCGAGAGGCTTTTCTGTTTGGTTTGAAGGATTACTACTTTAAATATACATACGTATTAAAGAACTTTCATGTGCATATAAAACATATTATATATAAGCTATTTGTGTCTATCAATGCGGTAAAGTAAAAACCCACTATCATTCCTAGAAAACCTGTCCATAAAGAATCAGCAGAAGTGGAAAAAAAGCGATATAAATGAGGAAACAAACCTAACCCCAAAAGCCGACTAATAAATATATGTGGAACATGAATGCCAAGTGTCATATAATAAATCACTACAATAATGACATTTGAAAACTGCACACTGACATTAAAGAAAAACGACTGTGACTCAGATGTAGAATCTTTCTTTTTATTTATCTGATAGACATCGAGTGTAAGGTTGAAATTAAAGAAATTCTGGGAAACTCGGCACCACTTGCAATGCACTTATTTAGAAAGTAAACAAAATAAAAAAAATTATTGTTAGAAAATGCAATTCGAGTTAACACCAGTTGAAAAAGAAAACGAAAGAAGTCAAAAACATTTATACTTCCTACAGGCAGTTAGTCGAGATAAATGACCACTTTACTAAGGAAGGTGACTTAGAAAATTAATGGTTTGTGAATGTATTTCATGTGTCAGTTTACAGCAGATTCCTTTACAGTGTACAATTGCTAAGACAGAGGAACACGATGTATTTTTTTGTGTATTTACGGAGTACATTAGTGACTCCGACATAGTTTGGTTACAATGAATAATGTGAAAATGTTATAGCCTGAAATGTACACTGTTTGCTCCAGAGGCAATTACTTTATCTATGGTTGTCATTCATATTATTCTTAACGATATTGTGTTTCATCGCATGGGACAAACCGAAAGAACGATGAGAGTACATATTGCCGGAATCACGTACTGTTTGCAAGCATTGTTTTCATGAATTGAAGAACTGTTGCGTTTTTGTTTCTTTGTTGTCTGTCACGTTTTTGTTTTCCACAAACAGAGTCACATTGATCACAAAAACATATATAGAAATGGTTTCCCATTACATCCCATGAAGGGACCGGGGCGAACTTCTCACAATCACTGAGCTGTGCGCTTTCCAGTTTTCACTCACTGATTGGGACCTACAGTTTTACACCGATTCCGAACGGTATTTTGAGAAGCTTTTTCATCGCTATATACTCGATAGTGTCGCCGTCATTATGCGAGGTGACCGCCGCCGAAAGAAATTTGAGGGTGGTCAGAGCAGGGTTCGAACCCAGGATCTCATGTACAAGAGCCGCGCACACTAACCATTGCACCACCGACGGCCACAACAACATGTATTATAACCTTTTAATCATTGTGTCCCCATCATGTTATATTGAATATCAAACACAATGTGTTTGGACACAAGTATACTATATTCGCGACAAGCTTCAAACACAGTATTTTTGCATTGAAAGAACAAAGGAAGATAGATATTTCAGAGTGTAGTAGTCATATGGTATTTAAAATAGACTTATCTGGAAGTTCAATTAAATTATGTCGCACCAAATTAATCCGAATCCAACAGAATATTTTGAGTCTTTCAAGTCACCTAGCTGAGGTGGCATCTTCCTTGCTGTGTTACAACATGGCTTGGACACACTGAATAAGACCCTCACAGCAAATTTGAGGTCGCGGTCCAGGATTCCTCGGTTTTAAAGGAACACATCTACGACAGATATCTTCAAATGAAGTGGTATGCTAAAGTTATATGGACGTATTAGCCAAACATCCTATCTCGTGAAGATTATTAAACAACATATTTCCAAAGTTTGTCGTAGGTAGATACAATTCTGGTGAAACTTATTATTTCAGTCAATATATTCGAATTTCACCAACAAAATTACATGACGGGTCAGGTGACACCCGGTTGGAACGAAGTTCCTTTCTCTATATATTATGTACTAGTTAGTTCCAACACGCCTAAGGCGCCCATTGAAAAATACGATAATTTAAACGGATCATAAGAAAAGATACATTTTGTAAAATGATAATCTTATTTAAGAACAATTTTTGTACCTTTAAGAACCTTTTTGTAAGAATATGTATTATATTTTCCCGGAAAGGTCCTTTTTTAAAGAGAGGTACTTCTTTTATTATAAGCTAATGTTTTTGTTTTAAGAAAAGGTACTATATTTAAAAGGGCGTACTTTCTGGAAGAAAATGCCATCAGAGTATGTATTTTTATTTTTAACAAGGAAGTACTTTTTTACGAACAGGTTCTTTTTAAAGAATTGTTACTCTTTTGAGGAAAATGTAACTTTTTTTTAAGAAAATGTACTTATTTTCAGAAAGGCTACTTATCTCTTATTTTTTTAAGATAATTTATTGTGTTGCAGAAAGGGGGTTTTTTAGAAATGGGATTTTTTTTAGAATTGGATCTTTTGTCAAGAATAGGTACATTTTTAAGAGCAGGTACTTATCTCAAGCAAAGTTACTTTGTTTCACAAAAAAGGTACTCTTTAAATAAAATGTAGTTTTTTAAGACAATACAATTTGTTGTAAGAAAATTTTCTTTTTAAGAAAGGCACTTATTTAAAAAAAATTAATTTTTTTTAAGAAAAAGTACTTTTTGTAAGAAAATTTCCTTTATTTAAGCAAAGGTAGTTCATTAAGATAAGGTATTTTTTTAAGGAAAGGTACTTTGTTTAAGAATACGAATATGTATTTTTTTGAGAAACTTTACGTTTTTTAAGAACAGGCACTTATTTAAGAAAATTTTATTGTTTTAAACTTCTTTCACTTTGGCTTTTCTAAATTTACTTTTTATTGGGTTCAAAATTACAATATATTATAAATATTGATTACAGGCTCCACCTTGAAAACTTCCCATTAAACAATACATTTCCCGACATATGTTAGTCTAGACATAAACCAAAGCAAAGACTTAAACATAAAGACATAAACAAAAACCTGGCATATGAGTCAACAATCAGCCAGATGGTGCAGAAATGTGAAGAAACTTTGTTGGTGTGAAAAGTGACAAAACCCTTACGTATTCATCCAGGTCGTTAGGCTGAAAATATTGGTGCTGTGGAACAAAGTATCGACCAGGCTGTGACAACCCCAATTCGTCGTCGTGCATATTTCGTACACGCTAAAAAAAGCGGCCCCAGCAACATGTATAGTGCATGCATATTTATATTCTATACTAGCATTATAATCATTGATTTCTGTGTTTATTATATGCACTTATATGATTAACAATGCGCAAGATTCACGATCACTCTTATCACTAAAATAATTAAATTTCTAATATTAAAGTACTTTGTCCGATTTTAAAAAGGCGGCCGTTAGGATTTTTTTTTTGCTTTTGATTGTCAACACACATAACATGTGCACCAATGTTGAATGCGTCATAATAACGCATGTATATAATTTGGTGATTCACCCGAACCTATTAGTTGTACCAATTAGAAGCAAAAAAGACACATATGCAAGACTTATACATACATACATAGTTTCAAATTGACAGCGACAATTTAACACGTTCTTTCTTAACTAAACTCTAAAATGGGAACAAAGAGAGGAATTTGGATGATATAAAAGGTACCCACTGGTGAGTTTTTTTAGGAGAACAAGTACTTTTGGTTTTTATTTACCACCACAAGGTATTGAAAGAAGCACATTCGCTTGCTGCTAAGGTCACCAGTGCTAAAGTAGAAGATGTGTGGAGGAAGGCAAAAATTCCTGTTAAAACAGAAGAGAATATACCTGTTGGAGTACAAAGTTATATAAAGAAACCCAAAATCTGGGAAACGAGTAATCGAGAAACACAGATACAGTAGTAATGTAACGACAAATTTGGAAAAATTATGTGGTCGAACTATTGATATTTCCCGGCAAAATGTAATGGAAATTAGTAGTGTTTTACAAGAAGACAAAGACTTTCTTAGATCACAAAGAGAATGTCGTATGAGTTCATCAATGAATGGGGTAGACAAAGTTCTCACGTCGAAAATAAGAAACAAATGTACAAAGGAAGACAAACGTAACTCATATAAGAATAAACACTACGGATCTATTGCCAAAACCAATAAGGCTCTTTTGTCTTGAAGACTCGTCTGAATCATCGTCAGGAGCTAGTGACGAAGAATTGGAGTTTCTGCTTCCAACAACGAAAAAGTCTCTTTCAAGTCGTAGATTGAAACCTCTTGATCAAAGAGTCCCTTCTACTTGGGACAGAGCACAGCTTTCTATTCGACAATCAAGTACTTCGTTTATAGTAACTGCAAAAACCCTTGGTCACGATGTTTCAAAGATATGTGTATCTCCAGCTACTGTTTACCGAGCTCGGGCAAACAATTGGAGTAAAATAATACAGGGTTGACACGAAGAGCATGTGCCAGAATTAAAACGGAGTTTGGTCGAAAATTCCTGTAGCAGGCTTGCCGTCATCACACCCATGAACCCGTATTGAACTCATATCATATTCAGGATGTCCTAAGAGAGGGAAATCATCCAAGCGAAGACTACAAGGGGTTATTGCAACCATCTCTCCTACACCTATGAGGTTGGTCCACAAACGACTTTAGTTTCAGGATCCCAGGAGCTCTGCACCACACAAGATGGATGACAAAAGCAATATATACACTTAAGATTGTACTCTTCAGTAAAAATCTACGACTCCAAAGAATACTTCAGTGATATTTACTCTAAGGTAGTGGTAACCAACCCATAGCCTTGCGAGGCAGACAATAATCGTATTTTTTACACACACATGATCGGCAACTCACATGTACACACCCAGCGGGCAAAAAAGCGAGCCTTAGCGAGTGTTACGCTAAATGCTCGGAAACGGGCTCAGAAGCGAGTATTTACCGGACCAAAACCGGGGGAGAAATTAAACTCGCCCAAATATTCGCAAACTGGTTAAAAACGGGTGCTAAACGGACGAAAAAAGAGACAGAAACATTGTTGTCGTTGTGTCGTGGGCCAAACAGAGGCACACACGTGCAGGCACACGACACAACAACAAAGCTTTGGCTATTGCATTTTGCTTTATTTTTCGTGTTGTTCTCGCAAAAGATATTGCAAAAGTCTCGCAAACTAATCTCTTGCAAGACATCGTAAACGAAACTTTTACTGCCACAAAACTGAGCGACTGATAATTCATTTTCCGATCGTTTTCGGATCTGTTTTCGAGAGTTTTACCCGCAAAAGTATCGCGTAACTCTCGTATGCGATATCGTATACGAAGTTTTGGTCCGCTGGGCAACAACTATGCTTGATTCAAGCACATAATATGTTTGGGAGTGTGCGTTCGTTTTGCCTACCACTGCTACTACTGGAATTATATAGACCTTTCAGTGTATGTTGATACTTATGGCCAGTTTTTAAGTGGTTAACTATCGGATTACTTAATCTTAATTCTAAGTTAATTAGAGGTTAACTTTGCATTTTGTTTTTCAGTGGTGAGTTAATGTAAGTCGCCATATTGTCAACTAATATGGCAACCCTTGTATTCTTATTGGAAAAAACTTGTGTTTTGGGAAAAATACCAAAACAACAAAGGGGAACAAACAAAATGGAACTATGTAAAATAAGAAATAGATGCATAAAATCGAAGTCATTTTATTTCTCTTTATTTCTCACTTTGACAGTCAGTAATTTGATTGTCAAAATAATATGTTTCTGACTATAAGTTAACCAACCAACATTGGGTGGTTAAATCATAGTTAAACAATGACTAAAAAACACAATTCGATGTTTAACTGACTGAAAAACTGGCCATTAGGGATCTTTGATCGATACTAATTGGCATATCTACATTGAAAAATTGAGTTTGTATATAAAGTATACTGATGGTATCAATTCAGGCACAGTAGTTAGGCATCTGATAATGAACTTGACACGGAGTGCGAAACTAGTCATACCAGTGAGTGTGTTGAACTGAATTGTCTATTATTTCCAATAAAAACCAACCATTTTTCAAATAGAAAATTGTTCCTGACCTTGTAAGCTTGTAGTATGAAACAAACAAAACCGGTCAGAAAATTCAAATTCAAACAAAAATAAATTCTTTTGGGCAAATTTGTATGTGGGTTAAATTAAGAAAATCTGGTTAAAGAAATTCTGCGTTCTCATCGAATCACCCTATACTTTATCTCTGGAATATTTTATTTCCTCCCACCAGTTTCGTTAATTACCCTGAAAAACTTGAACAATTCTTTCCTGTATCGACCAACTCAAAGGCCTACATTGATTCCATGCCTGATAGATGATTTACCAGGATATCGTAGCACAATATGGAAATGCCAAATTATACTGAGAACAATTTGGCATATCGAGATAATTTGAGAAAGAGAAAACGGCATATATAAATTTTGGGTACAAAAGTAGGCGATAGAAAAGTTTTTGTAAACTTTTTTCAGTTGTCATAAGACTTTTTATGAGTTCAGAGTTACTATATATCGTTTGTCGTAAACGGTTTTTGGTTCACGTAAGCAGTTTAATTAATCTCTCACAAGAATGCAATTGGGTTCACCAAATGGTCATTTGCCGCAATTACATTTCGTAAACGAAGTTTATATATTTGGCATTTAATTTGCGTGCCACAAAAATTATCCATTCGTGTGAAAAGGATCCATGAAGGAAAAGAAGTAATTTATGTGACTTAATCTGAAGTATCGTGATAATGTATTTCGGAAATTCGCCACAATAAAAAAACATTAAAGGCTTAAATGTATTATTTTTTCTGTAAATTTTAACAATGAGCACGCAACATTTTTGGATGATTTATATGTAGGTGAGACAGACATACATATTATTACAACACATAATTTTTTTGGAAGGCAGGGGTGAAAAATTGCGGTACTTCGAATTCTTTTTTTTATCTGATCAGTTTCATAATGTTTGCAAAATTGTATGTAAAGGGTTTTTCAACAGAGACGCTACAAAAGTAAATCGATAGGGACAGCAAACGACGCCATATTTTTTCCCGCTCTTTTGACATTTCTCTTCAGTAAGGTTTGCCATTTCATCATGGAAAGATATACGAGCCAACAACGAGTCGAAATTATTAAAATTTACTACCGTAATTTGGAGTCAGTGGCCTCAACTTTAAGAGCGCTACGTCCAATTTACGGTCGTCATAATCATCCTACCAGATCAACAATTGAGCGTCTAGAGGAAAAATTTGAATCCACAGGCACAGTACAAAATGTTCCCGTGCCAGTGAGTCAAAGAAGTGCCCATAGTGTCGAGAATATTGCTGCCGCTGAGGCCTCAGTTCAAGAAAGCCCAAATGTGTCTCTCACACATCGTTCTCAAGCGTTGGGCATCTCTGTGACGTCGTGGTGGCGAATTTTGCGAAAATATCTGGGCCTACATCCTACAAGATCAATTTGACGCAAGAACTGAAGCCGCTTGCCCACCATAAGCGTTGTATGTTCGTGAATGGGGCTGAGCAACAACAAAATATGCGTTATTGGTCAGACAGCAATCCACACGTAATCCATGACTCATCATTGCATCCCGAAAAAATTACAGTTTGGTGCGGTTTATGGGCCGGCGGCGTCATTGGGCCGTACTTCTTCCGTGATGATCAAGACCGGCACATTACTGTGAATGCGAATCGCTACCGTTCAATGATAACCGAATATTTTTGGCCCCAATTGGATAATATGGACTTGGAGGATATGTGGTTCCAACAGGACGGCGCCACAAGCCACACAGCGCCTCGGTCGTGCAATTTGATGCCCTTAGACTATTTCCTGTGGGGCTACATCAAGTCTATGGTCTATGCCAACAAGCCAGGGACGATTGATGAACTTCGTACGAATATCGAACGGGAAATTGCAGCAGTATCGGCCGATTTATGCTTGAAAACCGTAGAAAATTGGGTTCAGCGTCTGGACTTCTGCAAGCGTGCCCGTGGTGGCCATGCAAAAGAAATCGAGTTCCATACATAATGGCATCGAACGTACTTTCACAGGAATAAAGAATTTCATTGGTATCTAAAACCGGTTTTGTTTTATTTAAAAAAAACCTTTGTAGCGCTCTTATTGAAAAACCCGTTATAATAAATCGTATATCATGTGCAATGTTAATGTAGTTCCACATCATTACAATTGCAAATGAGACACAGATGACTATCACAGATACAAAAGTTCGTTTTGTAAGCCGTTGGTATAACAATTCATTTGTGTTGAGTGTTCACCTTGAAAGATGAAGAGATATGGGTTTCTTAAATCGTGATTTCGAACACACAAAGCGAATCTTCCACAACACCTTAGAATTATTAAGCGCAAAATGACAAAGTAATTTACAATTCCATAAAAGCAATTGATTGAATCTCAAACCTCTCTCTTGCTTGAGTTGTAAGACTTTAAAATTTAAAAAGGTTAACTTCAATTTAAACAAACATGTTTCTTTTATCGCAAAATCATTCCACAAGTTGAATATCAACCAAAATATTGAAAAAAATTATTATAATAGAAATCTAAAGTTTTACAGATAAAAAACACTCAATCATATGTCTAATTAAAGAAAAATACAACTTCAAAAAGTAATTGTTGTGGAAAAAATCTAAAATATAATTTTTCTTCACCTCCAGGAAACAAAAGCTATAAAATTTTTAAGTGAATACAGACCAAATTACTGTCCACAAAAGGTTATAAAGAACAGACCGGAACAGATGAAAGGAACAAGAAATGCCGAAATTAGGTTACTTTTTATTGCAAAGCAATTGAAAGACTTAAGTACAACTTTTATGAATTAACTTGGTACTGCTAAATTGGCAGTAGTGGGGTAAAGATACAAAATTGGAAATACAAAAAAGTCAACAACAATGAAAAGAATGGTAACGATGCTGATACCTCGTCCTATCACTGGTACACGGTGTGGGTCAGATTAGTGGAGTGGTAGAGTTGCTGGCCCTCCCATTGAGTGTACTTGTTGAAAAGCTGATGACTGTAGGAAGTTGATGGAATCAAAATATTAGAACAAAAGCTATTCGGTAATGAGCTACATTTAAATTGTGTTTGAAAGTGAATTAAGGTATACAACACACAAATCAACAACGTGATTGGCAGATTAAGGTATCGAAATGAATTGAGTATAAGAAATAAACTCAAATTTTAAGTGGGACAAAGGTCGATATACATATGTAGGTTGACATAATGTCGTCAGATCACAAATTTCATTGGATGACAAGAAAAAGGTTCTGAAAACTTAGTGGAAGCATCTTGAAAAAAAGTTGATTTAGTTTTTTCATTTATACATGCTGAAAAATAACGGCCTCTCTAACAAATTCTCCCAAACATATTCTGCAGGAACCATGTATATGTTTGGAACACACTTCAAACGTTCACATGTTTGCAAGTCCCAAACTTACTTGTGTTTAAATGCAAAAGGTATCATGTTTACTGGCAAACATGTATGATTTAACGTGGAAACATATGCGTTCTGCATCCCCAACGTCCACATACTTACTTGGAAGCATTCACGTGTTTTCCCCAAACCTACATATCGATACGTTCCCGGCAGAATGTATTAAGCGACAAAATGGAAATTGTTCAGGAAACGAAAAAACTTTTTGTCAAGTGGCTGATTTGTATTATTTTTATCGGTTATTACCATTTCGTTTGCTTAATAACTCATGACGTGGTTATGCAAGGGACATTCTCTATATATCGAAATGTGGAGCGTGGCATAAATTTTAAGAATATGGAAAAAAGTCTTTGTCGCCAAATATGTCGCTTAATTCATTCTGCCGGGAACGTGTCGATATACTTACGTTGAAGCATGTGCGTATTTCCTCACAAATGTAATCATATTTAGAATCGACTTGTTCCTTGATTTCAGTATATATGTGTTATTTATTATAAATAATTTTAACAATATAAATCCACATTTATAAATAATTAATACAAAAAATTAATAGATTTAAAACGGCCCCTTTCACATTTAATGCATTGAATGAATTATTTGTTTTGCTTTTCGTGAAATGATAACCTGTTGTTATTTTGCTTCTACTTCGTTGTTTTATTGTTGACTGTCATGTTTGTTTTCAGATGGTTTCAACTATGTGTTAGTTATCACTGTGCGTTGGTACACTATATTTATACACAAATCTAGTTCATGCAAGTTGTGTTTTTTTTTTAATGTACTTATTTCACAAATGGTCCGCTGTTCCGATTTTCTCAGTAAAGACTCGGACAGACAAAGGGCTTCAGGTTGTTACCATTTTTTTTTTTTTTTTTTTTTTTTTTTTTTTTTTAATCGAGCGAACCCATCGCCGCCACTCTTACCCGCCCCTACCGACCGAGAGGGCCACGTCCCCATAACGTGAGGACAGCGTACACATTATAGACCGGTCTATAACGGGAGAGCAAGGATTATAAGTTCACACGTTACAACCAACTACAGAAATTCTTCACCAGTTGGTATTACACTAACATAAATAAGTATAAAAGCACATCACGAGATATTAACATAAGATACTTCAATATATAATAATTACGAGCAAAACGAAAACCAAATCATAAATCAGACCAGATAGTAAGGATAAAGTAAATTAAATTTACATATGTACGTCAACGAATATACAGCACTAATGCAATCGGTTCAAATGACAAATTATGCTAGACTTTGTCGTTTCCCAACTACCTGTGAAATCAATAAACTGATATAGCTCATTAAAGTCACGACACATTCTCCTAACTGGATCAAAGGACGCATAATTCGAACGCTGAAACTCGATGTTTACGAGTTTATAGTACCTCGTGGGCCTCAATGGGACATTTATGAAAATCTTAGATAACAGAAATTCAGAACATATACATCCATCAATTATCTTCAAAACTGTAATAGAGTTTATCATGGTACGTCTACTACTAAGAGTCGGCAATCTGATCAATGCTAGTCTACTGCTATACGAAGGAAGATTATGGTTCGGGTTCCATTGAAGATTTCTCAGACAAAAAATGAGAAACTGTTTCTGGACCGATTCAATCATATTAACATACAAATTGTACTGGGGGTCCCAAACAACTGATCCATATTCGAGAATAGGGCGGACTAGTGAAGTAAAAAGATTTTTCGTAACGTAGGGATCTGAAAATTCCTTTGCCCAACGTTTAATAAAGTTCAGAACGCCATAAGCCTTGTTCACCATCGTAATTATGTGGGAGTTGAAATTCAATTTTCTGTCCAAGAGAACACCAAGATCCACAAATGAATCCACCGATTCAAGAACATTGCCACCTAAAATGTATTTTGCCGAAAATAATGATGACCTAGAGAACAGCATATGCTTACATTTCGTAAAATTAAGCTCCATCAAATTGGTCTCGCACCACGTCTGGAAAGTAGACAAATCCCTCTGAAGTAAAGTATATTGACAAGGATCCTTGTAAGAAAAATAGATCTTCACGTCATCAGCGTACATTAACAATTTAGAGTGCATTATGGAGGCGGGTAAGTCGTTAATGAATAACAAAAATAGAACCGGCCCAAGATGACTGCCCTGAGGCACCCCAGATGATACCATCTGTTCTCTGTTCATTAAATAAGAACTAATCCAATTCAGCATGTTGCAATTAAAACCCATTGCCCCTAATTTATATAATAACAAATTGTGGTTAACTTTATCAAAAGCCTTACTAAAATCGGTAAAAATCACATCAGTTTGATCTCCATTAATAAAGCCGTCAATAATAGAAGAGGAAAACTGAAGCAAATTAGTCACGGTGGAACGACCCTTCCGAAAGCCATGTTGACATGGATCTAAAATAGAGGAAACCTGATGAGAAATTACCTCTGTGACTAACTTCTCAAAAAGTTTAGGAATGGCACTCAATTTTGCAATTCCCCTATAATTTGCAACATTTACTAAACTACCAGATTTGTGGAGAGGGATTATATAAGAGCTCTTCCACTTTGCAGGAAAATGGCCGAACTTCAACGAAGCGTTAAATAAGAGAGTCAACGGTAAGCTGAGAGAATTCGAGCAGTATTTCAACATAGAGTCCGGGATACCATCAGGACCAGCTTTATTCGAGGCTTTCAAGCTGATTAAGTTATCTAGCAACCACGAAGAATTTACGACAGGTGCATCAAACGGAATGGTAGAGCGGACAGTGTACGGGTATGATTTGGAAACATCATAGGCTCGGGTGGAATAAATAGATGCGAAAAAATCGGCGAAACAATTAGCAATAGACTCTTCATCTGAATATTCAATACCGTTCATTTTGATCCTACAAGGTGTGGAAGACGAATTACGCTTCAAGTTAACAAATCTAAAGAATGATTTGGGGTTCCGTTTAAAATTAGCCTTCAACCTATCCAAATATAATCTGTAACTCTCACGAGATTTAGAATTGTATCTACTCCTAGCAACAATATACCTAGCATAGTCTGCTAGCAGTCCAGATTTTTTATACTTGTTCGAACATCTATTCCTTACATTCTTGAGACTATTTAGAGCCCTTGAGGACCATGGGGGGCCAGTATTACCCCTTATTGGCCTCTTGGGTACAGACTTAGAAATATAGCCATTAATAATATTATAGAAATCATCCAGGGCGATTTCAAATTCAAAAGAATTATCACACTGACATATACTATGCCAGTCGGTATCAAAGATAAGATTATTCCAAAGTATAAAGTTCGCACGCGAAAAGCATAGGCCAACATAGGACGAAGAGCAATTGCAACCAACCTGCATGGTATCATATGTATAATTAATTCCCAGCGTTGGATGGTAACTATCCTCAGGAGAAATTAACGGATCAATTCGAGAAATATCAAAGTTGTTAGAATCATCCACTAAAACTAGATCAAGGACTCGATTCATAGAATTGGGAATGTCGTTCAATTGAATCAACCCAAGTTCGGAAATATGCGTAACAAAATCAGATGACCAATCATATGGTGTCAATGGAGTCAGAGAATTAGTATCGGGTAAAGACACCCATGTCACAGACGGCAAGTTAAAGTCACCCAATACTAAAATACGGTCCTTTCTACTGGCTAACGCAGTAACTTTTGCAATAGCGTCAATATGCACTTGATATACCTCAAAGCATGAAGATGGCGGAATATAGGAACACGTGACAAACAATTTCAAATCGCCTAAATTAATGGACACCACAAGAAACTCAAGATCGCCAATGTCATCAACTGTAACCAACTCAGAAGATAAAGAATTCTCAATTGAGATTAAAACACCACCACCAATTTTACCAACACGATCTTTTCTATAAACTACGTACTTATCGCAGAACAACTCAGAATTAAAAACATTAGGTTTAAGCCATGTCTCAGAAAATGCAATGACATCAAACTCAAAACCAAAGCTATCAACAAATAATCTGGACAATTTAGTATTCAAACCGCGAACATTCTGATACGCCAAATTCAAACTCCCAATTAGTTTTTTGGAGCTGGCTTATCTCCAGACGGTAATCTAGCAAAATTATCACGCCTACCATTATCCCGATACTCAAATTCCCTTACGAATGTTCTGTGGGGCCAAAATTCCGAATCCACCAGTTTGACAAATAGATCATCCGGTGCAATAATTTTGAAAGACGACCTACGTTCCGAAAATTGTGACTTCAGCTTGAAGCACTGTATGGAATCGTTAGAATTATTCCCGACTAATTTAGACGATATGTAAAGTCGTATATCCTCTTCGGTCGTGTCGGGGGAAAGTCTAGACACAAAAACTGTCTTCCTTGCCGGTACGACAGTCAACGTTCTTGGTCCCGGTCCTGGCACTGGGGCGGGATTACCACCCGGAGGAGACGACTTATCGCTGTCCGTGGAAGCTATAGTAACTACAGAAACGACTTCAGCAAAAGTAGGAGGGGCAGAAGATTTCATTGGACTTGAAACTGTAACTGGAGAATTAACGTCCATTAAATTCGGCGAGGAAGGAATTACCAACAATGGAGGGGCCTTCTTAGCCGTCTTCTTCCTTTTCGGCGAGGAAGCTTTCGGTGAACCCGCTCTCTTTTCCAATCCCGGATATTTATTAAACATCCCAATAAACTTGGAAAATCGACCAGATAAAGCCGAAAGCTCCTTTTCCATCTCAGAAAACTCGGACTTCATGCTCCTGAAAAATTTGTAGAACTCCACATCCAATTTTCTACAATCCACGCAACACCAACGCAGACCCTTGTCATCACTAAGATTGTCCGCCACTCTTGCATAAAGGCCAACACATTTGACATGTATCAAGCCATCACACAACCAACACGAAATAAGAGTATCGGTATCCGATCTAACCTTACAGTCTTTGTTCATGCAAGTCATCATCATAATTAATTCAGAGTAAAAAAAAAAAAAAAAAAAAAAAATAAATAAAAATAAAATAAATAAATAAGAAACAAATACTAAAAACAGAATTCCAAAATCGACAAAATTCCCAAAAACGTATGAACTTATTATCCCTTTGATATTAATTCCCAAAACCAGATGGCAACTCTGACACACAAATAACGAAACAAAGAGAATGAAAGAAAAACAAAAATCAAACATCTACAACGTTAGACGTTCTCAACAATGACAAACAAATATTATTGTTGTTGTTTGTGTTTTACACGATCAACAGAATTTCAATTGCACACAATAATACAAAAACAGTATAAACAAGCACTGCACTGAACACACAATTATATCAAGTAATGTAATTTAACTTATCTTCGCACTATTAACACAACAAGCACTATTTAAACTTTTAAAATACGAAAATAAAGTAAATTCACGGAGCACAACTAAAAAACGAACTAAACGAGAGTAGAGTTGCCAAATTATCGTTTTCTTTCCCTAAAATCGTTTCTCACTTTGGTAGGACTCATACATATATTCGAAACATATGCATAAAAGCCAAAGCAACATCACGAACCATTTAACCGTCCGAGCCCTCGTTTATTCTTTTTTCACTGATCAAACGCTTTTGATATCGTCTGGCCGATGAACCATTGACGACTGAATACGTGAAACTACAACGCAATACATCAACCAAAATAAGCAACATTGATTTCATCTGCAATTTGCATGCACATTCAGGAATATTTATGAAACACTGACTGAGAGAATAATGCAAAAATACAGATACACACTTACAAGATAAACTCTTTTGTTGTCCCTCTTTTATTCTATTGCTCGCGAGAAATCATAAACACTGCAAAAAACACAGCTGTAGTTGTATCACAAACTCAAATATATTTGGGTATCAAACACAAATATATTTGGGTAGCAAACACATATATTATAACATATTAATCATTGTGTCTCAAACATGTAAAATTGAGTTGCAAACACAAGTATATTATATTTGCGGCAAGCGCCAAACACAATTTATATTTGCATCCAAACATCAAAAGAAGGCAAACTTGTCAGCATGTATATGATTCAGTTTTCGTTTTTTTTTTAATTTGCAGTAGATTTCAATTAATTGTAACCGATTCCACAATCATACATTTGTATTGTTAGCAGTTGCATTTCAAACATGTAAAATCATAGAGAAATATACTAAGAGTGTGCAACAGCTGTTTTGCGGAAACTGGCAATCTTAGAAAGTCCGTGGAATACTTGGAGTTCGCTTAGAGTTCGACTTTTAGATGGCAAAACAAGCAACATACTCGTACATAATTTAAAATACGTTATGATTAATCACACGTAATTTAAAGTACATTACACTGTATTACACTGCATTAAATTTTTGTACCAACGTTCCAGTAAATTGTATCGGTTAGATGCAACTCTACTGAGTTCACGGGTACCCATGAATTGACTGTATCAAGTAAAATTTTTGAAAAAATTGAGTTTTACCAATTCTCAGATTTTCCTGCATTGTTTTTGAAAAAAAAAATATTCGTTTACTTTTTTCAGCATAACATCAAGGGACTCTAAATTTTTCACTCACAATATTTGACAAATTTGTAGCTATGGTAGCTGAATAAATTTTATGAAAATTTTAATACAATAGTCACCCTAAATAGCTCAGAAAGACCACTTTCTTAAAAACGGTAATTTGTAGGTATATGCCATCATTAGTCGAGAACCAAGTGTCCGATTTTGTACCAATAAATTTAGGAAAATTTAGAATTACAATACCTATAATCTAGGCCTAAACTATTTCTCAACGTAATCAACAGTTTCGCAGTTATAAAAATAGAATGGTAAAATAAAAAATATTTTTTTGCTTAAAAAATTAAAATTTTTTATTCTTTAAAATACAAGAAACATAAGAAACGGCAAAAACGTGTACAGTTTTGTTAGTTTATCCTAAAGTCACATGGCCAAACAAGACATGGATCACAAAAATTGATTTTTTTAATGAAGGTATCTCATTTTGTCAAGAATTTTTATGATCCATGTCATGTTTCATTCATACTCAATCCGAAAATTGGTAAAAATCAATTTTTCCAAAAATTTTACGTTTTGTTGACATTTCATGCCTACCGAACAACTCAGTAGACGTGCCTCTAACCAAAACAATTTACTGGAACCTTAGTACATTTTTTGACCACAATAGTGTTACTATATCATCAATCAAACGCCCATAAATATCATTTAAGTGTATTTAGAACATGGTTTACTTTCAGTCACTCATCGCTTATTCCGCTATTGAACTCCATTTACTTCCGGTACTCCAACTATCAAGTCGAACAGCTGTTTCATGGAATCCAACTGTTTCTAATTGTCATTTGCCCAAGGCCATGCAACTGCATTGTTGTGGAACCGGATGCTAATTGTAGCAAAACATACGAAATTCTTTTGAATTTATTTGATTGCTGGTAATTTTTGTTTTGAAGTAACTATTTTATGTGTAGAGGTTTATGACTTTGATAAGAAATGGATGTAATTTTTATCAAAACCAAAAACCTGTGCATATAAAACTTCAAAACCAAACTGGTCAAACAAATTTAAAACATATAAAATTGCCAACAGTATTTTATTTTGTTTGAATTTTCATTTGGAGAGGTATGATTCAGAGTATATGATTCCATCTGAATTGTTTTTATTAGAAGACTCAATTACCTAACCTGGCGTTTACACGGGACAGTTTTGCTCCGACAGTAGCAATACATTCACACTATTTTACTACCACACCTACACTTCTGCCACTTGCCTCGCCACTGTCTCTGATTTTTCGACGACAGTAACTTCGGCAAGTGATTTGACGTATTTGGTCAGATCGGTGACATTTCGTGGTAATTTGTGAAAAACAAAGCAAAACATCACATACATACATATAAACATGTATACATTTTAAATTTTCAGAGTACATCAGCTTCATTGTAATTTGGAGAAATAGGGCAAACGATCGTAGAAATTGGGAAAATTTAGTTTTATTTGGTAATTTGGAGTTTTATTGAAATATTATTTGGCAACACATACTAGATATAAACATGTATAAATAATATATGCATGTAGCAATCTTCTTTTAGTAAATTAAGATTTCAAGCAAATGTGAAGAAGAGCAAATCAAAATCAGAGCACGAAATTTGCAAGAAACGACACGGTTGCTTAAAACTGTTCTGTCTTTATAACTGGCTGGACACATACGTCACACAACAAATTTTTCTCTTTTTGGCAACTAATACATATTATCAACTGTCCGGTCTTGTGCAGTCCCGTGTAAACGCACCGTAAGGGCGTTTTCTTTTTTGTTTTTGTTATGATGCAAATATAACGTGTTGATGCAATGGTTCGTGTGTGCGCCTCTTGTACTTGAGATCCTGGGTTCGATCCCTGCTCTGACCACCTTGAATTTCTTTCGACGGCGGTCACCTCGCATAGTGACGGCGACACTGTCGAGTATTTATGTACCTAAGATCTCAATAATAATGTACCTAAGATCTCAATAAACAACTTTCTAGGACATATGAACTTCCTAGGAATGATTCTTCACACCGTTTAGGTAGCCGCAAAATTTTTTTAATTTCAGTTGTTTTTTCTTTACTTCAACATTGAGATACTATGCTATCTATTACAAAAATAATAAAAACAATATTCGTTTTATATTTATAATATTGATGGCCCTGGACTTGCAAATTGCACTCTCTTAAGTTGTGGATCCAAATCGTCGTCCGAATCTGACTCTGATTCAGAATTTATGGTGTCCACAGGCACGTTACTTCCAGACTGTCCTCCATCATCAACTGTTTCTTCTTCAAATACTTTATTAATATCATACAGGGTGATCTTGTGACTCCGATTCTTTGACCTTGAAGATGAAACTTTTTTTGATTTTATATGTTCACAATTTTTGTTCTTTATGACAAGAGCTACAACTTTCCCTCAGAGAATAAATCAAAATTCCGAACGGTTTGCAAGATATGATTACTTTTTACAAATTTTTTTTACAAAAAATGACACCAATGCCCCAAATCTTTGGGGGTCTATAAAACAAGTACATGAATTTGGACAAAACTGGGAGACACGGTCTTTTTTTTTTTGTCTTTTATCACGTAGTGGTGTCCGTTTAAGGTGTTTTTTTCGTGTTGCACTGTGTATTCGTAGTGTTTTAAAGTTGTATCTTTTCCATCGGCCCTAGGTTCCGACAAAATCCGACAAAAACTGACGTAACTTATATCTATTGTATTGTACATGAAAGACACGATAGGAATCACGAGAATATTATCTTTCATTGTAGTACCCGTAGTTACCACTTAATATTGTGTTCATTCTTGATTTGATTTATGTAGACCTAGGAGCAGTTTTGTTCAGCCGAATTATCTGCGGACATTCTGTTATGGAATAACAGTTTTGTATTGTTATATTGTATTGTTTTGTGTTGTGTTTTGTATTGTTATCTTTCAAAAATCAAATTCTTTGGCTATGAAAAAAAAACATGGTGTCCCTTAACATCCCATGATGGGATTGGGGAGAGCTTCTAACAATCAGTGAGATGTGCGCTTTCTAGTTTTACACTCACTGATTGGGACTTACAGTTTTACCCCGGTTCCGAACGGTATTTTGAGAAGCATTTTCATGGCTAAGTACTCGATAGTGTCGCCATCACTAAGCGAGGTGACCGTCTTAGAAAGAAATGTAGGGTGGTCTTAGCAGGGATCGAACCCACGTTCTCATGTACAAGAGCCGCGCACACTAGCCATTGCACCACCGACGGCCACGATTCTTTGGCTATGACGACACTCATTACTGTACGGTAGCAACACATGTCGTCAATGTTGAAGATCTGCGAAAACGAAGAATTGCAGAACGCGTCTACAAACATTAAAAGCTAAATTGATGTATTATGTAATTATTTAGCTGTAGGTTCCCTAACCTGAAGTCGTTAGTTTTGGAAGCTAGTGGCCCTGCTCGAACCACCCTAGGTTTCTTTCTACGACAGTCATCGCGCTTAGTAACGGTGACTTTAAGCGTGTTTTGGTTACATCGCTTGCTTATATAACCAAAACACGACTATTATCGAGGAATTGGCCATGAAAAAGATTCTGAAGAAACCGTTTGAACCGGTGTTAAACTGAAGGTACAAATCATCGAGAGTAGAACTAGAACTCAGTAAATGTGAGAAGCTCCTGCCTGTTCCTTCATGGGATGTTTTGGTTTGTTATTGTTAATTTTATTGGATTTGAGTAACGAAACCATAAGAAAAGTTATGGAAATTTTTATTTTCAAAATAAAGGAATATGTTGTGTATCATTTTCTAAATAAACAATTTGTCGCCGTATATGGAGCAACTGTATTCGAAAACAGATCGAAGAACTACCGATGTACTTTAACGGGTGGTCCAACTACCGGTATTACCTCTACCTTTAAGCGGATTTATTTTCTAGTTACAAATTCTTAAAAATTAATTTTTTCCTTGCAGAATAGCCCTGAAAAGGATGTGTCAGAAAATGTTTTGACATATTTTATAAATCGTTAGACGCGACCTAAAAACCCCCTTTATATGATACTATATTGTATACACTGTCTTTAGTAAATTACAAAATTCTTTGAAAAATTAAAAAAAAACTAGATCTAGCTCACGGGATCTTAATGCTAGACACGAAATATTTTGGGAACCGTCAGAAAACAAATCATGGTACATTTTAATGGGTGGACAAAAACTCTTGATATGTTTTGTATAAGTATTCGACGAATTTATGCAGTCATAAACAAAAATACAACAATATAACACAGAAAGATGTATTGTCACGGTAGTGAAAGAATTCGTCAGTCCCCAGCCAGCGAAAATAATACAACACGCATCTGTAAGATACCAACACAAGTTAAATACACTTCAAAGTCACTTTTGGTGAACTCATCACAAATTCCCCAATGAAGTTTTACACAAAAAAAAACTTGATTTTGTGTAAACAATTCGTAAGGTTACTTTGGACAAATATCTGCAAAATGTAAAAAAAATATTGTAAAAACTAATTAATAACTCATTGTGAAAAAAGTAGAGAGGAATGACGAAGGCGAAAATAGTAAACAAAATCGAATTATCAATATAGTAATGAAAATAAGACAACAGCAAGTAAAGGAAAGTGATGTAAGATTTCGCAGCAACTAAATTACAGATTTTTTTTATTAAACATCAGTCTTACAATACCGTATCCAAAACTAATTGCAAATTCCGGACTTACATATGTAAATCAAAAAATTTGATGTTAAGCAAAAAATAAAATGATAAAAAGTTAAATAAAATTCCCATAAAAAATTCTTTCGATTTGTCGGTCACATTTAAATGCGTTCAAAAGAAATGATCACTTGAACACTCCTCAACACTACGAACAACGAACAATAGTGTGAATTTCTAATTTTAATTCACATCACATACTTGGCTTGTAATAATAACCAAACTGGGCATATTTAACATTTATTGTGAAACCACTTTTAGCGCCTTTGGGGCTTTCCATTGTTGTGGGAACCACCACACTCCAATATTGGTGGCCATTGGTCAATGTACTCTTTTTCCTGTTCAAGATAAATGTCATGTCTATCTTTCGTTAGACATTAAAAACACCAACAGTGACACAATAAATGACACCCAAAAGATAATGATTTCAAAATTATCAAAGCAACATTTTTGACACGCAAAATATCGTAAGATTATATTAAATCACAGTATTATATGCTTTTTTGTTAAGGTATGGCCGCAGGCGAAAATGAAAGAAAGAACATCTATGAAGAAATACTGTGCTGGAGTCTTGGAAACAAAAGACTAAAGACACGATCTTCAAGAGGGGACATTTAAATATAAAGAGTATTTCGACGCATGTTGCGTCACGGATTCAATAAGAAATTCCAGCAACCAACTATGCATGTATTCTTTGTTCTCAGGTATAGCATACGGTACGATCATACACAGCGGAAAATTTCATGAAAACATGAAAATAATTTTGCCATTTTTTATTAAATACCTTGTGTAATTAAGACACGCATGAATTGTAGAGAAGGTGTAGTAGAGATTAAGCTCCTAACTTGGGCCTGGCAGTTCCTAGCGAAGCCTCATAGTGTTTGTCCAAAAATTACCACCTTGAACACTCAAAAATTTAAATCGTTGTCAATTTTGAATTTTGTTTTGAGTGGAACTATGTTTTTGTTCGGGTATGCATAAACCTACAAAAAAAATATGTCCAGGTTACTTCCTGTAATTTTTCACCTAACATTCCTTTCTGGGTTTCGCCATCTTCTGCACAGTTGTAGTCTACAATACTGTTGACTGTTTTGTAAAATACATTTAAGCCGGAATGAAGACGGGCCCAGGAAATAACACTCGAATTGCAAAATGAAAATGGGCCCCAAACCAATACACAGGTTACAACAACAGTTATGAGGTGTTATTTCGTCCATTTGGGGTCCATTTTCGCTTACACTTTTTCTCATTATGAATGTGGGCCCAATGAAAGTGGACCCCAATTATTTTTTGGTGGTTATTTTCATTTTACTTGGAGTACGTCTCCATTTTTTGGGGTGTTATTTCATAACTAAATTGGGGTGTAATTTCTCGGGGGGCAATTTCGTATGGCTACTATAAAACTTGATGAAAAAACACCCCATAATAACAAATGAAATTAGGCCCCAAATATTACTAAAAAGTACACTACGAATATAAACCCACTTCCTAAAAATGCAAATGAAACATTAAGGACATTGAGGTGCAATAGTTTTTATTCGGTGTAGACCTGCATTGTATCTTCCACTACCTAAACCTATTGAAAAATTATGTAATTATTAATATTTTCTATTTGAAGCTTCAGCTAAAAAAAAATATTTTACTGTTTTAGAAAGACATGGGAAAAAAATTTCACAAAATAAAATCGCGCTTCAACACACGATCAACAAAAATTTAAATAAACTATATTTTACTGTTTTAGAAAGACATGAAAAAAAATTTCTAAACAAAAAATGGAGTGATTTTTTTTGGGAAAAGTCGTTTGACAGCGGCGCTTCAACACACGATCAACAAAAATGATAATAAACTATATTTTACTTTTTAGAAAACTATATTAAGAAATGATAAATGATGATATACTGGACTTTATGGCATTGCCGTCGGTGGTGCAATGATAGTGTGCGCGGCTCTTGTGCATGAGAACGTTGGTGCGAAACCTACTCTGACCACCTTAAATTTCTTTCGACGGCGGTCACCTCGCTTATTGACGGCGACACTATCGAGTACTTAGCCATGAAAAAGCTTCTCAAAAATACCGTTCGGAACCGGTGTAAACTTGTAGGCCCCAATCAGTGATCGTAAAACTAAAACGCGCATAGCTCACTGGTTTGTGATAAACTCTCCCTAATCCCTTCATGGGATGTAACGGGAAACCATTTATTTATTTTTATTTTATGCAATTAAAACAATAGCGACAATAGCTTATGGTACTTTAGATCGAGTTATATACTGCAGTAGCACTTTGTTGTTAGCAACTTTTCGCCTTACTGCTTGACAGCAATGAAACCAACTGAAAAATAATGTATGTAAGTATTAATATTTTATATTTATTCCAACTGCACCATTTGAAGCTTCAGCTAAAAATAAAAAGAAAATATTTTACTGTTTTTGAAAGAAATGAAAAAAGTTTTCCCACATAAAAAATCGCGCTTCTACTGGGGACGATATTCCTGGGGTGCAATTTCTATTCTTTAATATTACATTTCAAGAAAATACACCCCAAAGAGTCAATGAAATCTGCCCCAAATTTTATCAGTATACTACAAATACTTATTTTGGGGTCCTCTTGCGCTTATTGGGGCCTTATTTTTAAACGGTTTAAAACAAAAAATTAAAGCCGTCCCCACAACAATATTTGGGGTCGCACTTCACAATTTTCTGGAACCCGTCATGGCTGTGCGAATAATCGCCCAAGAGAAAATCGCCCAAAACACAAAAATGAACAATCGCCCAAAAAAACCCCTCAAAAAATTTGGGCGATTGTTCACCACCTTTGGGCGATCTAACATTAAAAAATTTTGGACGATTGGTCACAATGAACAATCACCCAAAAATACAAAAATGACTAATCGCCCAAAAATGTTTTTTGGGCGATTGTACATTTTTTTTTGCTTTTAAAATTTTTGGGCAATTATTCGCAATGAACAAACATCCAATAATACACAAATGCCTAATCGCCCAAAAATGCAACTCATTCCTTGACTACTACGAGAAATTGGATAAACAAGGTAATTTTTTATTTTCTTTTTTTATATAAATTCTTTTGATATTTGACGTATGTATGGCTTACAAAAGAAATTAAAAAAAAAACCCTAATTCTAAGTCATTTTCGAAATGCTTCTGAATGTAAAAGGGCAAATTAATTTGCCTTTTACAAAAAAATTAAAAAAAAACCCCTAACAAATATTGTAAATAAAAGTGCTCAATTTATTTTTCAGGTTGGTACCAGTAATTTTTCTGTGTTCAAAAAAGTGACAAGGACAACGTCAGACATTGAGGCCTACAACGGAGTTTTAGGCCGAATGGTTTCTAAAAATGGCAATTTTTTTAAATTTGTGAAAGCCCTTCAAGAAGAAGAGCTTCTCAAAAGCAGGCAATTTCAGATGCTTATTGATAGCGGTGGACTTATTGGCGGAAAGCAGCGAAAGCTTTCGTCTATACAGAAACAAAAAAAATATTTGGGGCTTCAGAGCGGTACCGTGAAATAACTCCCAAATGAAATAAATCCCAAAAAAAAAGTGAAATAAGTCCCAACAAAAAATTAACAAAATTCCATATAAATTGGGAATAATATCATTATGAAATAAATCCCAATGCGTTAGGACTTATGTCATAATTTCTAATTGGGAGTTATTCCATAATGAAATAACTTCTAAGTCGTATAACTCCCAACAAAATTATGTTGGGATTTATTTCATTTTTTTTAACTAATTGGAATTTATTGCATTCCTGTTGGAATTTATTTCACTCCAAAGAAGCAAAACAACAATAAGCAACTTCTTTTGATTCATATTGAATATTATGAAAAGGTATGTATGTCAACCGGGAGGGGGGGGGGGGGCGGCGTAGGCGCGACGCGGCGCGGCGCGGGTCCGGCGGCTAGATCGTAATTATTATTACGATTATGTATATGCTTACATATAATTATGAAATAAAAAGCGTTCTGTAAAAGGAAACCAAAAAAAAATTGGGAGTTAATTCATTTTTGTTGGGCCTTATATCATTGGGAGTTAATTCATTTTTATTGGGTTTTATTTTTACATTTTGAAATAAGTCCCAGAAATTGGGACTTATTTCATTTTTGCCTTTGGGAGTTATTTAATTTTTTTCAGTTGGGCGTTATTTCATTCTTATTGGAATTTTTTTCATTGGGAGTTATTTCATTGGGAGTTATTTCATTTGGGAGTTATTGCACGGTACCCTTCAGAGCTTCTTGAAACCGGTTCGATTACAGCAATGAGGTTCTTGGATAGAATGGTGTATCCAAAGAACGATATATGTGCGGATATGGAGCCATACGAGGACATTTTCGAAGAATATCCAGATGAAGAATCTGGAGAAGAATCAGAAAAAATGGAAACCGATGCAGAGCAGAATCAGCCACAGAGAAATGTCTGCATAATTTGCTGCAATGTACCGCCAGATATGATTTTGCTTCCATGCAGACACCTTCTAATTTGCAGCGGATGCAACTTAAAGTTGCAGGCCCAAAGTATAGCTGATGGCAACAGCAACTACACTTGCCCAGCTTGCCGGAAAGAAGTTGAAGATACTATGCAAATTTATACCAATGCATAATAAAATATAAAAACCGTTGTATTTCTTAAATTTTGTTTTTATTTGGGCGATTGTTCACCTCAGTTTTGGCTGATTTTTCATTATGAATAATCGCCCGAAAATAATTTGGGCGATTGTTCATCGCAGTTTTGGCTAATTTTCATTATGAATAATCGCCCAATAATTTTGGGTGATTGTTCATAAAGCGTAAATGAATGCTGGGCGTTTATTCATTGTGTTTTGGGCGTTTTTCCCCTTTTTTTTGGGTCTTTTTTCTTTATGAAAAATCACCCACATTTTTTGGGCGATTGTACATTTTGTGTTTTGGGCGATTTTCTCTTGGGCGATTATTCGCATAGCCACCCGTCATCATTGCTTGGGAGGATACTTCATTTTGAAATTTGGGGCACACCTTCATAATGACAACAAACCCTAAATTTGGGGCCCATTTTTATTTTGCAATTGGGCTGCTATTTCCTGGGGCCCGTCTTCCGGCCGCCTGCATTTAATGCCAGAAAAATAAGTTTCTCGACATTTCGCCTACACACAAAGAAAACATTTCGTTACGCCCAAACAAAATATTACGTAAACAAATTTCGTTCTGAGAAAATAATTGCGGAAAGAAACATTTGTTGAACCGAACAAAACATGTCAGTTATAATAAATAAATAAAATCGATTGCAAAGACCGACAAATGTTTATAAAAAATCACAACGGTAACACGCAAAATTTGAAAAATCTTTAACGGGCCACGAACCCCGATATTATTACCTGATTTGTCGTTTGCCTCAAACGAGTTATATATTGCGAGAAACAACAAGTGTTTGTGACAAATTGCATTCTCATTACAAGATTTCAAATTAGTCATTTACCACCAGCTAATGTATCAACTTTTCGTCAATTATGTTTCATGCAAACGAGTTATATTTTACTGAATAAGATTTATTTTGGATAGAAAAGTAACCTCATTAATATCAGTATTTTATTGAATTTTAATGACAAATTAATTTTACCGAAGATTAGACTTAAAGAATTAACTCAATTAACCCACATAATATTACGAAACTCATCAGACGGAAGCAAAAAAAAACAAAGATGCTGTGATGAGAACTAGTCTAAACCGCTGATAAAGCTGGATAAACTCGAAAAGAGCTGGATAAATTCGAACTGTCCTAACTCAACATTTCACTCTAACTAAGAGCACATCTGAAAAAAATTCATCTGGTCAATGCAATTGTATGTAAGGTGTACGGGATAACATAGAAATGATGGAACACTTTCTCTACCTACGTCCCGCTTTGTAGGATTAGCAATCCAACACATCTCAGTCGGTACAATACCCTGTCTAGTGAATATTAGGTCAACAGGTTGGAGAACGCTGAGGTACAAAGCATGAATTTCCTATAGATAATTTGAGGATTAATCACGCGAAGACCGCTGAACAGAACTACCAATGGTCGTGTATTGATGCACAAATACTTCAAATCCACTTACCCAACCTAACCTGACTTAAGCTTTCCCGGAAGCGGAGTTAAACCCCAGCACCGTCACTGGAAGTGCGTGCGTCATCCACTGGGCCATAGCATGTGTTGCGCAAAGAATGAAATCGGAATTAACTTAAACGAACACTGTAGTACATGTGTGTATTTGTATAAAACTGTTTTCTCAAAATCGGACGTGTATCTCTTTCGACTCCGTTACGAGTACGTAAAACCATAGAAAAATTAATCAGTAAAATTGAAATTTGGCGGATTCGTTTTGAAACCGTTAAGAGTCCGTAAAAACATACAAATCGAATCAGTGAAATTGTGATTTGGCGGATCTGATTTGAGCCGGTGACGAGTCCCTCAATATGTAAAAAACGAAGCAAAGAAATGACGATCTGCCCGCATCCACTTATGAGTCCGTAGAAACATAAAGTCCCGACTGAGGATAATGATGATTTGGTGGGTCCGTTTCGACCCCGTTACGAGTTTGTAAAAACATGAGAAACGAATTACGAGTTTGTGGAGGCATAAGTAAATTTAAAACTGCAAAGACCCAGTGAGGGAACCAAGCTCGTGTTGCGGGCAAGCCATGCCCGACCCATCTCCCCTCCTCTCATCACATTTAGGTGGCAGATATTTTTGCCTAACATATTTAATGTCGTAGATTTATATCTGAGATGCTAAAACACAAAAATATATAAAAATGAATGCATCTCGAATCTATTTTACTTAAAAAAAAATTCAACCTAAAACGGAATCGAATATAAAAGTCCGTTGAGAGTTCAAGACAGGTCGGAAAAAGTGGAAAACACGATCCGATTTTCGAGAGGAATTTCATACGAAAACGGAATCGTTATGTTGCCGTAACTGAGAACACTGGGAGAAGAGAAAACCAATTTGTTTGAGTGAATGCGTATGATAGATAATATGATTTTTTCGTTTATAATAAATGATTTAATTTAGTTGTCACATAAGAAAATTAATACAATTTTGGAGAAACGACTTTTATGAAATATGATTTTTATTTGCGTGAAAAGTACCAATTTTAAGAGCAACCATGAGACTATGTAGGAAACGAAATATATTTGAGGCAAAATAATTTTTTTTGTCCCAAACGAATTCGAATCGAATAAAATTTGTGTGCGATTTTGCATAATGCATAAATAACCCAAAAACCAGTTATGAAAAATTGCCAATTTTTGATAGTCGTTTTTTGCTATACGAAATTTATGAAAATGTAATCTATATTTATTTTATTGTAGAATAATTGAATAGAGGTGGTTCCGAATATAAAAATGTGTTTTTTTTTAACGAAGTTCCTTATCGCATGTTGCGGGATGGGGGCTAAATGAAAAAAATTAAAGAACTTTTGCTTTATCACTACTATCGCCACTAGTATCCACGGTTGCCACAGTTAGTAATATCCAACCAAAATTGGTAACATTTAAACGGCTTGGTAACATGGTAACATTTTATTGATTTTGGTAACCTTATGATATGAAATAATCAGTATAAGAAAAAGCATTTGATTTCATACTTCTATTAGAAAATTTGACGAAATGTGAGTTAAAATGTTACTTACAAACAGAAAACATGAAGCACTGATTATGGGCCTAACCAAAATACGCGCTTGTCGTCGTTCGCCTTAAATAACCAAATATATTCGTCTCTGTCGCACTAACGACCGCTTTGTGCTTTGATTGGTCTGAATATAAAAGTGTTAGAATACTTGTGCACTAAACAATTTTTCATTACAAGTGAAAGGCAATAAAATGCAAAGAAAGTGAAGATTATGTTTTGTTATGCCATATTTTCTGATTGGCTTTTGGTTTTTTTTCTAATCTTTATATTGATGTACGATGATGAAAATGCTTCTCAAAATACCGTTCGGAACCGGTGCAAACCCTAGGTTCCAGTCAGTGAGTAGAAAACTCGAAAGAGCACTGCTGACTGTTTGTGTGAAGCTCTCCCCGATCCCTTCATGGGATGTAATGGGAAACAATTTTTTTTATTTTTTTTTTTTTATTTTTTAAAGCTAAAGGGAAATAAGTTTAGAAAAACAAAATTTCCTTAAATAAGTGTCTTTTTAAAAAAAGGAAATTTTCTCAAAAAAATATTCCTATTTAAATAAAGAAAAGGACGTTTCTTGAGATATGTACCTACTTTTAAAAATGTACCTATGCGTGAAAAAAAAGACCGATTCTAAAAGATTCCCATTTCTTAAAAAAAAACATATTTTTCAAAAATACCTTCTCTTAAAAAAATACCTCCTCTTACACAAATTCCATTTCTCAAAAGTACCTTTACTTAATAATAAATTAATACCTTTTCGATTCTTGTCTTTACTTGAGGTTAGTAGTAGCCTTTCTGAAAAAAATAAATTTTTTAACAAAAAATAAACTTTTTCTAAAAAGAGTACCATTTCTCTCAAAAGTACCTGTTATTAAAAAAAGTACTTCTTTGTAAAAAAAATGCATACCATTATTGCTTTTTCTTACAGAAAGTACTTTTTAAAAATAGCACATTTTCTTAAAAAAAACACCAACTATTAATAAAATAAGTACCACTCTTTAAAAAATACCCTTTCGGGGAAAAAAAAATATTCTTACAAAAAAGGCCTAAAAATATACTTTTTCTTTAAAAAAAAATACAATTAAAAAAAAAATTTTTTTAAACAGTTTATCATTTTACAAAAATTATCTTTTCTAAAGATCTATTTAAATTATCGTATTTTTCAACGGGCGCATTAGCCGTGTTGGAAATAACTAGTACATAATAAAGTCTATAGTGAAAGGAACTTCGTTTCAACCGGGTGTTGCCTGAATCCTCATGTTATTTTTCTTTAAAAAGTCGTATTGCTTGTAAGAATTGTGTTGTCTTGTAAAGAACAACATAAATCATGTCTAATGTTAACTGATGGTTCTCCGGAGATATCGATAAACTCTCACTTAATATGAGCTTTCGTTTGAATTTATATTGATGAATTTTTCAACAGCATCTCTCTACTGTTTTCCAGGAATCAAAATTTGTTTATAAAACATAGATCTATAGAATATTCTTGATAGAATGTTCGTTATTTTGAATAAGAATAATAAAATAGAAACCTTATTGAAAATAAAATTACTCAACTTATGAAAAGCAATCTTGTGTTGATGTTTTGCGAGAAATCTATTTATATGGCAACAGCATTGGGCTATCTTTCTTATGTATAATTTCATTTTATTTCTTACATACGAAATTGCCGATTTTTCATATTACATATTACTATATTTCATATTAATTACATTACTTATATTTATGGGTAATTTTTCATATTTCATTATTTCATTAATTTTTGTACAAAATTTTGATTTTCTTTTGAGTCTATTTTTCATACATTTTGGGCGCTTTTGAATTTGGGGCATGTTTAATTTTTTTTTGCGATTCTGATTGAAAAGAGTTTATTAAAATAGCAACTACCTAATAGACCATTCGCAATTGAAATTTAAAAAATTTCAATTGAAATTTAAAAATTCTACTTCTAATTTGAAATACATCAATTGCACTATCAAAAACATCAATTGAAATTTAAAATACATCAATTGAAATTTCAAATACATCAATTGTATTTTAAAAATATCTATTGAAATTTAAAACACATCAATTCAAATGTAAAAGACACTAATTTAAATTTGAAATCTATTACATAAAATCGTTTAATAATATTTATATTTCAAGTGACGAATTTTAAATTTCAATTGATGTATTTTAAATTTCAGTTGATGTCTTTCAAATTTCAATTGATATCTTCCAAATTTCATTTGATGTTTTTTAAATTTCAATTGATGTATTTCACATTTCAAATAGAATTTTTAAATTTCAATTGATATACTTCAAATTTCAAATGTAATTTACAAATTTCAATTGATATTTTTCAAAATTAAATTGATATTTTTCAAATTTCAAGTGGAAAAGAAAACTTTCAAAACCTTTTTGTGTATAAAATGTTGATTATCCTCAAGATTTAATGAATTGGGTCATATCCGAAAAGAAAAAATTTCTTTGTTTTAAACAAAAATGTCGATAGAAACAAGAAACTCCATTCTTATTTTATTGAAAAAAAGCGACTAGCTCTTCCTTCGTTCGTGGCCGTCGGTGGCGTAACGGTTAGTGTGCGCGGCCATTGTGAGAGAGAACATGGCTTCGATCCCTGCTTTGACCACCGTACACTTCTTTCGACCACAGCCCCCTCGCTTAGTGACGGTGACACCGTTGAGTAATAAGCCATGAAATAGCTTCCCAAAAAGCAGTTCGGAACCAGTATAAAACTGTAGGTCTCAATTCGTGAGTGAAAACTGGAAAGCGCTCAGCTCAGTGATTGTGAGAAGCTCTCGCCAATCCCTTCATGGGATGTAATGGGAAAATAGTTTCTTTGTTCATTATTATCTTTCGTGCACTACCTAGAAACAGAATCCGTTTAAAAATTTGAGAAAGCGAAATTTTTTAAAAATTGTCTAAGCCGAACGGTGCAATTTATATGCGTGAAAGTGTAAAATACAATTATTTATTTTTACTCACTTTATTAATTATAATATAAAATGCAACGATATATAACGCCCATAAATTCTAGAGCAAATAAAACAAAAGACCTAAGCAACGAGCATGTCTTGTTTAACGCACTCAGCTTAATATATCGTATATGTATGCATAACATGAAAAGCATGTGTTTGATTGCTGATTATAGAAAAAGTCGATTGATTTATTATTGCCTTTATAAGCTATCAAAGCGTTGCGTTTAGCAAACAAACATATACTTCAAAAAAGAACAAGAAACTATGACACCATGTTGGACTATGCCTATAAATGCAGCAAATCAATGTATCCCACCCTCCAGTTAGACTCTAATAAACTGTTTGTTTGCGTTGTTGCTGGCGCAAAAATTAACTGATTTATCACACTTGTACGCCGTATATGAACAAAGCTACAACAACGCTGTCGTATCTGTTACTGAACAATCAAACATTTGAAATAACTTACTCTGTTACTTTAGACCAGCCATCGCGTCTTTACACACATCTGCGCATGACCAATGTGAACAATCTGTCGATTGTGTTCTTCATTCTCATATGAAATGCGTAACGCGTTTTAGTTCCAATATTCTACTCTTATCAGACACAAAACATCATTGTGATATTTTGTAGAAGATAATCTGAAGACGTACGAGCAACTATTATGCTAAAAACATATAAAATATTGTATGAGAATCCAAACGATTCACTGTTGAAGAGGGCCACCTTCTTGCATGACAGATAAAAGAACCACCTTAAAATGCAAATGCTCAACATTTCCTTTTATATGCTAATTATATGAGGGGATGAGTATGGCTGAGAATGACATTTATTTTAGAAACAGGACAATCACATATCAGATCAAGCGAGCAAGTGATATATGATGTGTGCATTCAGAAAAAAATCGTGCAAATACTCACAATTTGTTGGTCTCCTGTAAAAATTATTCTGTAGTTCAACAAATATGTAGAAGCAAAATATTAAAGAAATGACATTTCCATACATGTGTTAACAATGTTTTGCAGTACCTCATTCAAATTGGTCTGAAAATCAATGTATTTGTTTATAATTGTTTGCCGGGTCTATAGTCAACCGTTTCCCCTAGAAATGAGTACGTATATGAATGTTGTCTTTCATACACCCACGCTCACATGACTGACAATTCCAATCAATGATGACTGAGTCATGAACAATTTTGTGATCTCCACCATAGGATGGAGGAATATTCACTCGATCATTACGTTTGTAACACCTGGGAATAATCAATTGTAATTGCCATTGGACAATGTTTTGTCAATTGTCACCCTGTAATTGAAAGCCGACGAATTTGTCACGACATTTTGGTAACTCCCGTACAAATGTTGGAGGCCAATTGGCATGAAACGCCCGAAAATCAGAACGGATTTTAAGTAAATTCTTTAGTATATAATAGTACCCAATTCAAATTTGTCACGCCCATTTGGGTATTTTCAGCGTGGTCAGCAGCATAATTTATATAAAAAATGAGCGTCAATCTCTAAAATTATCCAAAAATTTGGACCCTACTGCTGAATAATGGTACCGGTACCGGTTTAACCTTCGCACTACCCCCAAAATTATTTATTTAGTAGGTGAGTCTTGAATTTTTCAATCTAATTATCAACCTGGGCCCCCCGAAATAAAATCCTGCGCACGGCACCGGCACACACAAAAAAGCAATTATAAACGTGGGAGTCCAAAACCCACCTGGGTGGGCACTTCATTTATCCATATAGTTTTCTATGGGTAGAGTAGTATTTACACCAAACTTCCGCACCTGTGTCAATAAAAGGGGAAAGAAGCACCATACCAGATTTGTGGAAGAAAAATTCTTTCCCTCTTTACCGAGCACCCAAGGGAAATATAAGTTCAGAGACCAGAGCCTCTCCTTCCCAAACAGAAAAGGAATCACCAATAAAATACATATTTGGTATGTTTAATTCAAATTTGAAGGCCCATTATCGGCTTTCGATGTCGAGCAAGGGTCTCTTAGTACATGCCGTGAATACCAGTCAAGTACGGAATTGTTGTCTGTTGGTCCTGCTATCCAACAACACTTTAACAACTGAATGACCAAATGTATACCGGTAAGATTGGCCGGGCGATGGACGTGAAACAAGATGAGCGTGTTGTCAAAGATTTATTTGCCTCAAATAAGTGATGCGAAGCAATTTGACAATGGACAACTTGTTTATCATTCTACCATGGGCTGAGGTAATGGTATCGTGGAAATTGCCAGTGGTTGGTACTTTGAAAAAAAAAAGATATTTACGATTTCAAGCTCTCCAGAACCAAAGATGTTGCCTCAAGTCACTTTGGCCTTGGCCCAAATCTGACCATGGTGTCTAACTTTCCTGACTATAGAAAGGTGTGGTTTTATTGTAAACTATGTACTGAGCTATCTAAAGCTATAACCCGGCCCAAAAAAAGTAGAGATAATAATGTACTATAATAACACTAAACGCCGGTATAATAACACTAAACGCGGGGAGCACATCGTTGGCCTCTTGCTATTTTCTGTAATATTACTGAAACAGCTTCTCTACAGGCTACATCATAAATAAATAAATGGTTTCGCATTACATCCCATGAAGGAATTGGGGAGAGCTTCTCACAACCAGTGAGCTGTCCGCTTTATAGTTTTATACTCACTGATTGGGACCTGCAGTTTTTCACCGGTTCCGAACGGTATTTTGAGAGGCTTTTTCATGGCTAAATACTCGATTGTATCGCCGTCACTAAGCGAGGTGTCCGTCGTCGAAAGAAAATAAATTTTTTAAGGTGGTCGAAGCAGGGATCGAACCCAGGATCTCCTGTACAAGAGGTGCGCACACTAACCATAGCACCACCGAAACATATGCCCCACAATATCTTGACAAGACCAGTAAATGTTATAAGGACCACGACTTACGAATATGTACCTGGAATATAAGATTACAAAACAGCTTCGCTGCCAGTATATAACTAGAATACGCCATTGAAAGTTACAAGGTTGGCATTACTGCTATGCAGGAAACACGATGGGTGTACCAGCAGGTAGAACTGTAACATCTGCTACAGTTGCCATAAGCTGAAAAATCGGTATTTTGTTGTTGTTTGGATGCAAATATAAAGTGTGTTTGGAGCTTGTCGCAAATATACTTGTGTCCAAACACTGGCTTTTTGCTATTCAATTTTACATGTTTGAGACACAATGATTATTATGTTATAAAATATGCGTTTGCGACCCAAATATATATGTGTTTGCGATACAACTACTGCTGTGCTTATTGCATACTCGAGAGCAAAAGAATAAAAGAGAGCCAACGAGTTTATATATCCTGTAAGAGTGTATCTGTATTTTTGCATTATTCTCTCAGTGAGTGATTCATAAATATTCTTGAATGTGGTGTAAATTGCAGATGAAGTGTTTCTTATTTTGCCAGATGTATTGCGTTTTAATTTCATTTATTCAGCCATCAATTGTTCATCGGACAGAGGATATCAAAAGCGCTTGACTAGTGAAAGAAGAATAAACAAACAATCGGATGGTTAAATGGTTTGTGATGTTGCTTTCGTTTTTGAAAAAGAGATTCACGTTGTTGCTCTCGTGAATCCAACAGCCCAACAACGTGAATCTCTTTTTCAGCCCGAGCCTCTACTGAGAAAATCTGAATGCTTCATACAACTTGCCTTCGTATACGCCGCAAAATCCTGGAGCATATCGGTACCAGAGAAAACAGCTCTGGGAGTATTCGAGAATAATATGCATCGGAAAATAGATTAACCTAAAATAGAATGGCGAGTTTCGACGTTCTATGAACCACGACCATATAACTTATACCCCGACATCGACATAGTTAAGTAACTCAAAATAGCGTGCTTAGGCTGGCAAGACCATGTTAATATAATATGAAGGGATGAACCACAGCAAAAGGGATTCGAAGGATGTCAAAACATAGGACGACCAGGACTTCTCTTGTAAGATCAGGAGGTGGAATGTCTGGGAAAGCTTGGTATTACCAACTGCACTCTAAACATATTCTGTAACATATTCTGCAGGAACCATGTATTTGTTTGGAATACAGGTCAAACATTCATATAGTTGAGAGTCCCAAACTCACGTGAATATAAATGCAAGTATTAGAATATGATCTACCAAACATGTATGCTTTTACGTGCAAACATATGCGTGTTTCATCCCAAACATCCATGCATTTACATAGAAGCATTCGCGTGTTTCCTCCCAAACCTCTATATACTTACGTGGAAACATATGCGTATTTCCTCCCACACATAATATAAACGTATTACTTTTTGATTATTTGATTACTTTGATTTATGCATTTTTTATTTTAAATAATTTTACCAATATAAATCTACATTTATAATCAATTATAAAAAAAAATTTACAACGACCATGTTTACATTTATTGCATTGAATTTTTTTTCATGAAATGAGAATATGCTGCTATTTAACTTCTCATTTCTTTCTTGTCTCTCATGTTTTTGAATTCAGAAGGTTTTAACTTCGCCAAATGCTGCAACATTTTAAATCACAATTTTCACTATGTATTGGTACACAAACTATATACTTATGTTTATACGGAGCTCATTCATACAAGCGCGGATTAAATACTTCTTTTTTTATTAAATTTCATAAACGGCACGATGCTCCGATTTTCGGACTAAAGGTCCGCGCAGGCAAAAAAGGGCTTCACGATGTTGCTCTTCTCAGTTGTTTTTATCAAAATCAATTATAACGTTGGTAGCAGACATACATATATACGAAAGCCACACACAAAAAAACTAAAGTAACATCACCCACCATTTAACCGACCAAGCCTTTATTTATTCTGTTTAACTTATCACAAATATTTTCAACTAGACGCCGACCAAGCGCATTTGATATCCTCTATCCGGTGATCCATTGACGACTGAATGCATGTAACTAAAACCCAATAAAATAAATAAATGGTTTCCCATTACATCTCATGAAGGGACAGGGGAGAGCTTCTCACAATCATTGAGCTGTGCTCTTTCCAGTTTTCACTCGCTGATTGAGACCAACAGTTTTACACCGATTCCGAACGGTAGTTTTGAGAAGTTTTTACATGGCTAAATAGTCGATAGTGTCGCCGTCGCTATGCAAGGTGACCTCCGCCGAAAGAAATTTTAAGGTGGTCTGAGCAGGGATCGAACCCAGGATCTCATGTACAAGAGGCTCGCACACTACCATTGCACCACCGACGGCCACACTAAAACCCAATACATCAGCTAAATGTACACACACACACAGTGGGGAATATTTATGAACCTATGAACCCCTGACTGAAAGAATAATGCAAAACTGCAATTAAACTTACAAGAAAGTTGCTCTCGAGAGATCATAAACAGTGCAACAACCACAGCTGTATTTGTGTCATAAACCCAGATATATTTGTATCACACACACGTATTTTATAGAACTTTAATCATTGTGGCCCCATCATGTAATATTGATTAGCAAACACAATAACACAAATACCGAACAACAAAAAATACATACTTTTTAGTGTGGATTATATGTACATTTTTTCCACAGCGTCCGTACCATCTGTTCAATTGACGACTGACTACATGAAACTAACAATTGTTAGAAATACTCACTTCGTCTGCAATTTACACAAGCATTCAGGAATTTTTATGAACTATACTATACTTGGCTATACTTGGGGCACAAACACATGTATTACAACATATTAATCATTGTGTCTGCAACATGCGGTGGCGAAAGACTGCTGGCCCACATGCATCGACTTATATGCGTTATATGGCTGGGGGAATCTATGGAGTGTCAGTGTATTATGTCCTGTATTAAAAAAAGATGATCCGTGTGTGTGTCTGTTCCAACTATCGCGGTATCAGTCTTTTATCCATCACGTATAAGGTCTTGTCGAGCGTATTATGTGAAAGCCAATTATTGAAAACCTGATTGGAGCTTATCAGTGTGGTTTTAGACCAGGCAAGTCCACGACTGACCAAATATTCACGCTACGCCAAATCCTGGAATAGATCCATGAAAAGCAAATCGATACATATCACCTTTTTGTCGATTATAAAACTGCTTTCGATAGCCCCAGACCGGGAAAACTATACGAATGTCTGAACTCGGTATTCCGGCAAAACTGATACGCCTTTGTAGAATAACGCTGACCAACACCAAATCAGCAGCGAAAGTGGGGAACGACGTCACTGAACCATTCTGTACCAAGCGAGGACTGCGACAAGGCGACACACTTTCGTGCAATTTCTTCAACATCTTAATGGCGATAATAATGAGAAAAGCTGCAGTAAATACGAACAAGACCATTAACACGAAAAGAAAAATGTTGACATAGACATCATTGGGCGAAATTTGCGAGAGGTTACAGCAGAATTTTGAATAATCGAAAAAGAAACAGCGAAGGTGGGTCTTCTTGTTAATGAGGGCAAGACAAAATTGATGGTATCAACGCCTAGAGAAACCTCTCGACTTGGTCCCCACTTGAACCTTGACAATCGATTTAATTTTTAAGTGGTAGATGATTTTGTCTACCTTGGATCCGTCGTGAACAAGGACAACAAGGTCAGCCTGGAGATAGATAGGAGAATTGTGCTGCAAATATATACTATTTTGGGCTCAGCATGCAGTTTAGGAACAAAGCCCTCTCTCGACGGACAAAAGTCCAGCTATATCAGACTCTCATTTTACCTGTATTGACATATGACTCCGAAACTTGGGCCATATCACAAGCGGATGAAAAACACCTGGGAGTTTTCGAGAGAAGAATTCTGCATAAAATATACGGTCCTGTTAGATAAAACGGCGAGTACCGACGTCGCTGGAACACAGAGCTATATAATCTATATTCTGACGTAGGCATAGCTAGGCGAGGCCAAGTGTGTTGGCTAGGCCATGATATCAGAATGGATGAAGATGAGCCAGCGCAAAAGGTTTTCGATAACGTCCCCGATGAAAACAGGAAAAGTCGACAACGAAGACTCCGCTAGAAAGGCCAGGCAGAAGAATCCCTCCGTATCCTTGGTGTTACCAACTGGCGAGGAAATGGTTGGTGCAAATGCTCTGACGGCGGTCACCTCGCATAGTGACGGCGACACTATCGAGTATATAGCCGTGAAAAAGCTTCTCAAAATAACGTTCGGCATCGGTGTAAAACTGTAGGTCCCAATCAGTGAGTGAAAACTGGAAAGCGCACAGCTCAGTGGTTGTGAGAAGTTCTCCCCGGTCCCTTCATGGGATGTAATGGGAAACCATTTATTTATTTATTATTTTTATAGAGTCAGTTGGAAGAATATGTTGAAATTTGTTTAATTTGTTTGTTTAATTAAGACGTAATTAATTGTAAGACGTCTGACCTCATGAGGTTGTAAAATAGTCAATAAAAGTAAAGTCTGCAACATGTAATTTTGGGTAGCAAACACTATGTGTTTGTACACAAGTATACTATACTTGCGTCAAGCGCTAAATACACGTTATATTTCCTTCCAAATAAGAAAAAATTACAGATTTTTCAGCAAGTGAAGAGGAACCTAGGAAGAAATATGTTGTCTTCGTTTGGTGAAGCGTCTGGATTAAAATCGTACAACAAATACAACACGAAAAGCGCTTGAATCTGCGTTTTATTTGATAATAAGATTAAAGTATTCTTTAAAGTAATATTATCTGTTTTTTATCAATAAATATTCAGTCAGAATAATATACACAATTGGAAGATACCAAAGAAGAAGTGTCATTATATACATCATTATATATGTCATATATCGAAAGAATTTCTTAAATACTCTTAATGCCATTTTCATGTTTCTCTCCAACCGAAAGTGTTAAGCCCATCTCAGCCACGCGATATAAAACTATGTCTTTTTTAAGTCCACTTATCAATTTATTACTCTTATCTGGAGCTATATTTGTGTTTAACATGAAATCATTTAAAAATTATCATAAAATTCACAGTTTATTTGGGATTATAAAGGTATGACGGACACTTGGTACCATCGCCACCACAATGTTTCACACACGCCATTGACAACAACACTAAAGTAGAACTCACGGTGAAATGATGCCCGGTTAAAATAATGACAAGCCGCCAACGAGAACAACAGCGAAAATTGCCACTTTATTGTCGTGCCGCAGCATAAAGAGGAGAATTGTTCCTTTGCCTAAAAAGACCAGCACTCAGCAAAAAAGGGAAATCAATGTCATTAACTCTGGCAAAATACCAACTGGACAGCATGAAATCGAAAAAAAATATGCTTACTTGTTTCGGGCTGGAACAAAGTAACTGGAGTGAGCCAGCCAGTAGGACGGACAGATATACGAAGTTGTTTCTAAGGCGACACTTTGATATTGTCCTTATTAAGGAACATTGGACTGGCACAAAAAACAAAGGTATGCAGCCGTCGGTTGGTCGGTCACTCATTGCCATAAACAAATGTAAACAGAATGGACACAATAAAAGCCATTGATAGCCATTTAGAAACAATAAGTTTAGATGAAATTATATCAAGTTTAGGTATTCATTGTTTCTTATTCAAGGAGCGTATCATGAACAAGCTGGGTTGGTTGCTGTGGTCTGAGAATGGTTGTGTTCTGTTGTGTTATGCCAACAAAAGATTTATACGATTTTTAAGTAAATTATAGTAAATTGTTATTTAAATTTACTTCTTGAACGAAATGTGGTGACTTAAGGAAGAACAAAATTCGAATTGACGTTTTTAAGAAAGAAAATTGCTTTATCATTGGCCATAAACATCTACAGTAATCAGGATCATTTTGTTCACGAATGTCGGAAATATTCTTCGATGCGAGCACAGTTAAGTTGTTGACTTTTCCAATTTTATCTACTTGGTAATGACAATGGTCATCTAAACCACATACAGAACAATGGGGTTTTGTAGTGACATGTAGGGTTCAGATTTCCAAGATATTAACAAGGTATAACTTGAGCAAAAAAATTTTGCATGTTGTAGAATTAAATATCAACTGGTTTAAACTTTTAAGTTATAGAGTTGGAATATTGTTTGACAGTTTTAGAATTTTTTGGTAGGATCAAGCCTACAATAACAACTTCGATACCGTATAAGATTCCTGGGAAAAATACACTATGCAAAATGCCAAGTTGATCTACAAAACATTCATAATTTAAATTTATAATTAACGACACATTGAAACTCCATCCAATCATTTGACAATAGCACTGAATTATTATCAACATAACGAAACATCATAAACAACTTAATCGTGCCACATGCCATTACATGCCACAAATTTCCAACAACCGAAACTGCAATCAAACATCATTCCAAGACTTTGAGAGCACGACACAGATGTCAATCAGCGATAAGACAAAATAATTATCGATTATTCGATGTTGATATTACATAAACTATTATCATAATTTATAATCATAATGTATAATCGATGTTGTCATTTTGTGCAACTCATCATACCGACAGCCTCAGTTGCAACATTCACACTCATCGCTGTGGTTGCGCTCAACAATGTTGCAAAACCGGCAATATTTTTTGTATTTTTTTTTATCAAATCTCCTAAATACATAAACGTTTACGGTGAAATATTTTATAATTAAAGCAAAATGTTTAAACTGATTAAAAATGATTTGTGGTTTATGAAATCACAAAATCACTTACATCACTCATAAGCAGTAAATGAAATAAAAAATGACAACAAAAGCCAAGCGGAGATCGTTTTAAAATGACCAGACAAATCGTCGCCTAAAATGGCAGTAACGCAAACTAAAAATTGCAAACTAAAACTCTCAATGAATATCCACAGTCCACCATATTAGAAAATGTCAATCAATATTGTAAATGTATTTGTATTAAATGTTACAAGACAAAATTTGTCACGCAGTTGGTGGAAAATACGAGGTGTGTAATAGTAAGTATTTTATTAACTACGGCTTGTCCGCCCGTAAAAATAATGATATTATTGTAGGCTACACAATTGAGTTTAGAAATGTTTTGAATTGAAACGCAATTTTATGGCATCATTGGTTGTACATACTTATATAAATTACAGTATATCCAGTCATCTTTGATCAGCACTTACCGCCTATTCGGTGAGCGCAAAGCGTCCTTCCTTTGCCTGCTCGCTGAAAAATTGGAATTGTCTCTTGCTTGGACATCGTGTTTGTATCTTATCGCGCAAATACGTTATACTTGTGTCCAAACACATTGTGTTAGCTATACAATATTACATGTTTGAGACACATTGATTCGTAGGTTATAATATATCTGCTAAAAACAAAAACGTGCTAGACAACAAAGAAACAAAAAAGCAGCAGGTATTCAATTCTTGAAAACAGTAAAGTCATGCCTGCAAACATATACATTGTTCCAGATATATGTTGCTGGGTCTGTTCAGATACACGTCTATAAAAGATTGTCTGAACTTGGTATGTATCCCTGTTTAAAAATAGATAAATTAACAGTTTCCAATCACATCCCTTGAAGGGATTGAGGAGAGATACTCGCAATCAGAGAGCTGTGCGTTTTCCAGTTTAGCACATACTGATTGGGACCAACAAGGTATGGGTAATTACTCGATATTGTCATGGATGCTTTTTTAGTATTGTTTGACATTTCATCATGGAATCGTACGGATGAGGCACGGCTCCCAGTTGTTGACCAACATTTTATTCATCGGTGAGATATAACAGATGTAATGGCTTCGTCCACAAGCAAAACTGCCGTGTCATAACATCCAGGCAAAACAAAGGCTTAATGCGACTTTTGGGCTGATGGATTCATACCAACTGAAAATCGTTTTTTTTTTGTTATTTAGATGCAAATATAACGAGTGTTTGGAACTTGCCGCAAAATGTAGTGTACCTTTGTCCAAACGCATCGTGTTTGATGTTCAATTTTACATGTTGCAGACACAATGTTTAAAATGTTATAATATAAGTATTTGTGATCCAAATCTACGAGTATCTGTGCTTGAGATACAGCTGCAGCTGTTGTTGTTGCACAATCTATGCTCTCTCAAGGGCAAGAGAATAAAAGAGAGACAAGAGAGATCATAACTGTATTTTTCCATTACACAGTGCAACACGAAAAAATTTAACCATATACGGACACCACTATGTGATAAAAGACCGGAAAAAACCCGTGTCTCCCAGTTTTGCCCAAAGTCATCCACTTTTTTTATGAGCCCCAAAATTTTGGGGCCTTAGTGTCATTTTTGCAAGAAAGTGATGATTTTGTCAGACTCATATCTTGCAAACCGTTTGGAGTTTTCATCAACTCTCTGAGGGAAAGTTGTAGCTTTGTGAACACATAATAATAAAGCAGCACACAATAGAAGAATCATTCCTAGCAAGTTTATATGTTCTAGAAAGTTGTTTATTGAGATCTTGGGTACATTCCTGTATTTGATTATTTCCTTAAATTTTGAACGGTTTGCTACCTATGGACCTGAACAGGGGAGAAAAGGTAAAAAAATCGAATTTTTTAAAGTTTTTTGCCATTTTGATCTTGAAGATGAAGTTTTTTTGATTTTATAATTCACAATTTTCTTTTTTTGCGACAAAAGCTACAACTTTTCCTCAGAAAGTAAATCAAAACTCCGAACGGTTTGCAAGATATGAGCCTGACAAAATGATCACTTTTTTGCAAAACTGACACCGAGGCCCCAAATCTTTGGGGGCCTATAAAAAAAGTCCATGACTTTTATCACGTAGTGGTGTCCGTATGCGGTTATTGTTCACAATGTTATTCTTACAGTCAGTGATTAACAAATAGTGCTGAATGTGTATTTCAGTAAGCGTTTGATGAAATGAATGTTTCTAATTTTGGCTGGTGTATTATGTTTTAGTTTCATGCATTCAGTTCGTCAAATATTAATGAAACGTCAAGTTATTGCTTGAAAACTGAAAATAGTTGAAACTCCTATCAAAGTCTAATGGGTGAAATTATGTAATTTTGCTTATGAAACCGACTTTTTAATCAAATGCAAAATGGTCCAATGATTTATATTTTCGGAATTGCGGTCGCCACAAACCCATTGAGGTTGTCACGATTGAATTTAGTCCAAACAACTGAAGTTAGTTTGAAGCATCATCGATTTGTAATTATTTCGGTTTATCTCCAATTATATTCGATCTATCGATAATACTTTCTAAAATTTCGATAGAAACAACCGAATTTGGTATTAATTCGGATGCAAGAACCTAAATTGGAACCACATTTAATTGCAATAACCGAATTTGGCATCAATTCGGTTGAAACTATCGAATTTGGTTTCAATTAGGTGGCAGTGATCGAATTTGGCGGTTGCAACGATTGAATTTCTCATTAATTCTGTAGGTCAACGGATTTCATTTTCAATTCGTTTTCTACAACAAATATTATATCACAAAAGTTAAAGAATGTACGTTTGTTGCTATTGCGCTGATATCAGGACTTTTTTTGTGGTTATTCAGAAAGGTAATTTATATATAGTTATATATAACGATTATAAAACGTAATTATTTTGCAGAAAATTTCCACATTTCTCAGCTTGCATTACAAGTAGATGTCATCAATTCTGAATTTATCTGAATTTCTGCCACATCGGCCTTTTGAGATGTGCTGCCGTCGTCTTTATAAATAACTGTTAAGGACTTAAACTTATAGACACAACATGTCGGAGTTAGCGCGGTGACCCATGTCGGTCGGGACTTCAAAATTTGGTTAGAATTGTTCCATAAATTTGTTTCCATAAAGATTACCCCATATAAAGTTAATTTTTTCCTCACTTTGCAGTTACTTGTGAGAATACAGGAATATAAATAAACCAAAAAAACATTAAACAATTCTCAATACATAATCTTTTCGTTAATAAAAAATATTGCAAAATTCAATTGTGTCACGCTTTAAATTCGGTTGTGACAACCTCTAATATGGTTATAAAAACTACTAATTCGATTGAGACAGTCATTGATGGCGTCTACTGACAAAACTCAAAGAAGTTACCAACGAGAATGCGATCTTTTTATCTGGTTTAACTTTCCAAATTGTATCCAATTTGTTTTAAATAAATTTTAATAAATTCCAGCTAACAATTTTCAGAGAGCTCAAAAATGCAGACTCCTAAAAGAATCCAAATTGTGAGTAATTTCTGGTGGTTAATATTTCTGAAAAGTTCATAAGACACTTTTCGGAAACATTTTATGAGCTTTTCAAAATTTACGCCGAAAGTCCACTTCTTCTCTAATTTGAGGTTTTATAAATGCTCAGAAATGAGTCAAACGGGTCAGAAAAAAGAGCGAAATTTTCATAAATGGTTATAAAGGGTGTCTCAGTAAGATTGCACATTTTAAATTTAGTGCAATTTTTATGGGTGCGTGTGGCAACTCTGAAAATTGGCAGCTGTCACATACGAAAGAAAAACGAGTTATAATTATGAAAATTTATTACAAAAATTTGGAAAGATATGATGAGACCGTTCGCAAACCGCGAAGAATTTTTAGTCGAGAAAGTGCACCTAATATGTCAACCATTCTAAGAGTGGTCAAAAAATGTTAAGAAACTGGGTCGGTTATGTACAGTAAGACTCCTATGCATCAATGTAAACGAGAGTGTCGTCGAAAACCCGAAAACATCAATTCGACATCGTTCAATTTCACGAAGAACTACGCAGCGAATTTTGGAAATAGGCCTCCACCTATGGGAGTACAAAATTCAACTTACTCAGAGCTAAAACCAGCAGGCCACACAAGAAAGTGCCGGGTATTCGCTCAATGGAGCAAAGTTTTTCAAAAACATCATATTCTCCGCTGAAGCGCATTTCCATCTGAATGGCTTCGTGAATACACAAAATTCTCGAATTTGGGGCTCAGAAAATCCTCATGCAATCCATGAGAAACAAATGCACCCACAATGAGGAACTGTCTGGTGAGGATTTTGGTCAGACGGCGTGATTGATCTTTACTTTTTTTGTAGAGATGAGGCGGAAATTGCAGTGACTGTGAACGGCATTCGTTACAGGAACATGATATCGGAGTTCTTGCAGCCTCAACTGGACGGCATGGATCTGGGCGACATGGAGTTTCAGCAAGACGGCGCCACCTGCCACACCGCGCATGAAACAATCGATTTACTGCAGCAACAATTTTCAGAACAAATTATCTCAAGAAATTCTGATGTCACCTGAGATAGAAAGCGTCATCGGTGAGATACAGCCTAATGTCTGTGAAAAAGTCATTTGAAATTTTATGTAAATAGTAAAGGCCTATCATCAGAGCCGTGGAAGCCGTTTGACGGATATTTTACTCCATACTTAATCGGAACATAACTTCTTCACATTCTTACTGAGACACCCTTGCATACAAAACACATTCAAGAATTGCACTTTTTCATAAATGTTTTCTGAACGCTCAAAAAATTCAGCAAAAAAAAATATGTTATTTGTAGACTCTGGTCATGCTCATATTTATACATATTAAGCCGCATTCACAATGCCAGCAACAATTTTGAAAATCAACCTTTCTCATTCTCACTCACAGCAATTCATATAATGGACTGTCGTTTTCTGTACAAAAATGTTGTTTAACTTTGTCGTAGAAGTAGGTCTACTTCTACTCCAGCTACAATTTTGTTCGAATAAATAATATACTATTAAGCGGTAGATGGCACTGTGCTTCGAACTTCATTTTCAAACTTAAAAACATCGATGAAAATTGAAACCATTTGTGTTAAAAGATGCATTATAAAACGTAATTTTATCTGTAGAGTCTGTTAATACAAAATATTTTTTAGTTCATTAACATTTGTTTTAATATTTAAAATACAAACCTGGATCTGACATTCGCACCATGATACAGCTAATAGAGGTTTTGTTATAAGAACAACTTAAATTATCTGCTTGTCGTTCTGTTCTTTACATGAACAATCAAATTCAAAAGTATTTGGATTTTGTAATTTCTGGCTTTTATACTAGACATACATTTGTGTTAACCTGGACACGAAAGCAAACTATATTTAGGTGTTGTAATACTGGTATCACCTGTTAGAAAAAACATCTCGATTCGAAGTAAACTGTTGCTTACATTGTGAACGGCCGTCGGTGGTGCAATGGTTAGTGTGCGCGGCTCTTGTACATGAGATCCTGGGTTCGAACCCGGCACTGACCACCTTCAAATTTTCTTTCGGCGGCGGTCACCTCGCATAGTGACGGCGACACTATCGAGTATCTAGCCATGAAAAAGCTTCTCAAAAAAAGCTTCTCAAATTACCGTTCGGAATCGGAGTAAAACTGTAGGTCCCAATCAGTGAGTGAAAACTGGAAAGCGCACAGCTCAGTGATTGTGAGAAGTTCTCCCCAGTCCCTTCATGGGATGTAATGGGAAACCATTTTTTTTTTTTTTTTTACATTGTGAACGCCTATTAAAAATGTCGCTTGCCTTGTGATTCCTGCTTTAATAATATGAGCCTGAAATCAATTTTAAATTACTAAAGCTGGAATCACAATGCAATCAACATTTGCAATAGGCGTTCGCAGTGTAAGCAACAGTTTACTTCGAATCGAGATTTTTGTTCTAACAGGTGATACCAGTATTACGGCAATATATCAAGGCAACAATAAAATATATTTTGTTTTCGTGTCAAAGTTAACACAAATGCACGTCAAGAATAAAAGTAAGCCAGAACTTGCAAAAACCAAATACATTTGAATTTGATACTTCATGTAATGAACAGAAGGAAAAGCAAATCATTTAAGTTGTTCTTACAACACAACCTCTATTAGTTGCATCATGATTCTAATGTCACAAATGTCACGTGCAGGTTTGTATTTTGAATATTTTAAAATGTTAATGTAATGGAAAGCGCACAGCTCAGTGATTGTGAGAAGGTCTCCCCTGTCCCTTCATGGGATGTAATGGGAAACCATTTATTTTTTTAATGTATTGAAACATAAATGGTTTCAATTTTCATTGATGTTTTTAAGTTTGAAAATAAAATTCGAAGTACAGCGCCGTCTATCGCTAATAGTATATTACTTAATCGAACATATATTTTGGTGGAGTAGAAGTAGACCAACTTCGGTGACAAATTTGAGTTAAATTTTTGTAATAAAAACGAATAGACATTATGTGAAATTCTGTATGTGAGAAAGAGTTGGCATGAGAAACGGAACTGTCGCTTGCATTGCGAATGCGGATTAAAGCTAAACTATTTGTCACCAAGTTGTTGGTAGATATTGTCTATGTAAAATTTAATTCAAATTGTATTAATATAAAATGTTGTTAACATGAAATATCTAGGAGCGATGTTAAAGGTTGTGCGCTGAGTAACAAAACATTGCTTCCTCCTAATAACTCCTCTTTTTTCCGTCTTTCTACCATTAGCAAAGCCGTAGTAGCATGCTTTCAAACGTGGCTATTTACTATAGTCTAGAGTCGAGTTAAAGGGAAAACTAAATCTGAAAATTCTTGATTAAGATCCAAAAAGTACAACTGCGAGTGGATCGTTACTCCAAAATTGAAGAACTTATGTATTATTATGTATTACATTTGTAGTTTTAACATATTATATTTTGAATGAGATGCAATTGCTACTGCTAATGAAAACCCACCTAGTGTGTAAAATTTCAACGAATTCACTTTTTTTGGATTTGTATGTAAAAAAACCTTCAATTTTGACATGAAACCGCTCGCAAATCTGAAAAACATCGGAAGGCAATGTAAAACGAACATTGAACAAAGAAATGAGAACGCGCACAGTACGAAAATGCAACACAGAGGGGGAAACTTAAATTGGGTTTTACTCCACGGGTCTTATCACATAAAACGATTCACCTCATTTTCCATTTTTTTTTAATCACATAAAACGTAGAAGTGGTCACCTGCGTTGAAAAACGAACTTCGCGTTGGATCACTGTATTACCTTTAACGCAGCCGTGACTAAATCGTCATATCTACTGTCATAATTCAACGCAGGGAAATTTGATGTGACTGGATTAGAAATACAAGTGATGGTTATAAAAATTAATAAATAATGAAAGAAATATGCATAAAATGTTATCGCATTTCTCAACATTATTTGTTTTGAGTGTACCGTTGGCAAATATTTATAAATTTGTTTTATTTGGGTATAAATACCAATAACAACTCATCAATTGAAACCTCAGGGAAGATTTTGTGTATCCGTGTGTATTTTTGTGCATTTGTGTGTTTGTGGGTGTGTGTGCTTTGTTTACAAATGTTGAAACTGCAACACGTGTTGCCGCAAAAAAGTATGAAAATCCCAAAGCCAGCCGTTTGTGTAACGACGGTGGGAAAAATTCTAACTCGAGCGCAGAGTGATTGATGTGATACAATTTTTCAACTCCGGTGACTGAGTGTGAGTCTGAGTTAGATTCACTCACTCAGAGTTATGTAATAAGACCCAAAATTTTGTTTTGACACACTAGGTAGGTGTTCATTTGCATGGACATATACTATAATTTCGTCCTTTTTAGTTGTAAGAAATTAGAATAATTTTAGAACATTCTCAAATGATCTTAGAAACTCTAACCTGATTCACAAAAGCATCATAAAATTATCTTGAATGATTTAAAATAATGTCAGTAAAGATTCTAAAAAGTATAAAAAATACTCAAAAATGGCTAACAACCCTGGAAAAAATCTTTATATCAAACCGATGATAAATGTTCATCAATTGTTCTTCCTTGAATTGATGACAAATTTCATCAACTCAATGAAGAGGTTCTTCAGTTTGAAGATTTTGCGTTTCTTCACCTTTTTTCAGCTTCATTCAATTGATGATCCTCTTCATATCAATCTTCAGCATTTGATTTTAGAAATAATTAGTTGGAACGATTAAAAATATGGACGTAGTATTGAAAAAATAAACGGAAGAAGAAAAAACTGGTAGAAAATTGGAAACAAATACATAATAGAAAATAGTGCCTAGGCCTGAAATCAATATCCACGCTATGAGCAGTTTCTGTGTGATCTATTTTTAACAATCAAAATTATTCCAAAGAGTTTGGCTACACATTAACAAATAATTTATATCAAAATGATGATCAATTTCCATCAAAGTGATGACAAACTTACATCAAATTGATGAGAACATTACATCTATTTAACGAAAATGTATAGCAAATTGATGAAAAATTTACACGAAAGTGTTGAAAAATTTACTACAACTTGATGTCAAACTTACATCGAATTGATGAAAAATTTATATCAACTTGAAGTATCGTTGTGGTTGAATCAATGTTAACTATTGATGAAATATGGATAAACGATTGATGAAATGTTTTACATCAATTCAATAGAATGTTTTGTAGGTTGGAAAATTAGGAAATGATTCATCAAATTGATGAAGGAATTCGTATTTACAACTCTTTGCTGAGTCATAAAAGAACGTTCGAAAAAGAGGATACTTTCAAAAGCAAAAAAAAACAGTCTTATTGATATAGTTTCGGAAGGTTCTGAGACTCTTTTTTGACTCTGTCTTGACTCAGAATTTTGACAGGGATGTTTTTGTGAAGTTTACGTTTTTAAACCTACACCATTACTTTTGATGTTCCAAAGCACTTGCCACACAACCCTCGCATGCTAGTTGACGTCAAACGTAAAATTACCATTAGTTTCATTTGACTAACCAGATAACTACCTATTTACCTGGTTACAAACAGGTTCACATCACGCCTTCCCTTTATCTGCTTCTCTCCTATCGTTATTGCAGTCGAGTTAAAAAAATGGGTTCAATAATAAATATTGTTCAACCAACTAAAAAAATTATTTTGTAGAGGTACGTAGCAAAAAATCCCGTAGAAAACGTCACAAATGCAGGTGTCCATTTGGTATGTATTGGTAAAAGTAAGAATAACTATTTATTCCAACACAAAAGGGGGCTGCCAAGAAACAAAAAAATAATAATATCCTAACCACAAAATAGTAGTACTTACTCGCGTATTAAGCGAACATTACAAAGATTTTCTTGTGCTCTTATTGTTTGATTTTGTTTGTAAAATGCTAAAAAACAGGTTCGCTTCCTTAGTCTTTTGTTATCCATTGTTCATCGTTCGAAACGGTATTAAATGAAACGAAATGAAAACAAAGCCATATTATTTAACGGAAGCTTTTAATATTGTTTTAATATACGACTTAAAATCGAGATATAAATCAAACCATGCCAATTTATTAATATAGTTACTTTTTTATCATAGTCCATTTCTTGCATTAGCCAATTGCATGATTTTGTCGAAACATACTGATAAAATGAAAAGGGAATGTATGAATGAAATTGGTTAGCCTTGACCAAAATTATCATATTACAATGGATAATGGAAGCATGTGATGGGAAATATATAAAGCATGTAAAGGAGCTTTTTCTTGGTTAAATTGATAAATTAATTTTTGATTAAATTAATCCCAAATCTAAACTCTAGTCTGATTTCTAAAATTTTAGATAAAGAGCATAAAAGTTTGTAATGTTTATTTACTCGCTCATTTGTGTAGACTAGATTTAAAGATCATTTATAACTGTTGACTGGGTTTTGGTATGTTATGTGTTTTTGCTACATATCATAGTTCTAGAGCTGCGTTTAAGTGCCTCTGTCAAAGAGATATCCGATGACACTCCAAATCCTACGTATATTCAAAGGAATCACACAGATTCTGGGGGATATTCGAAGCTCATTGGGCTTTGGGTGTTGTAATCGTTAGCATTCGCGATTCTTAAACGTGAGTTTAAACCCCTTTTTGAGCATCTTACATTTTTTCCTTCGGTTAGTGGTACAAACGAGTAGCTAGCCGTGAATATATGCTTGCACTCCGTAACTGCTCTGATCCGGAACAAAAATAAGCTTGTTGCAAATATAGTATAAGTATACTAGTGTCCAAACACATCGTGTGTGCCATTGAATATAACAGTTGGAGACACACTGATTCATATGTTATAATATACGTGTTTGTGATCAAAATACAGCTCTGTTTGGGATACAAATACAGATGTGTTTGTTGCACTGTTTACTAAATGAAGCATAGAGTCCCATCCCTGGGGTATGTTGGATTCTTACTGACTCCTTAAAATCTTGGGCAGTGAAATATGACGTGCTTAACGTCCTGCTCAACATCCACACCGTTTGGGCATGAGGTCGATATAGCATGCCCAAATGTGTTCAGGTGTTTTCGGAAACAACCATAAGACAACCATAGCCCTGTAAGAAATTGATTGGTTCTCTGTCGAGCCCCATGATTCAAGTTTGGAATCAGCTGGTGAGTCCATCTGCCTTTCGTACTGCCATTCCACCGACTTTGCCACTCTGGTACTGAAGCCTCCCTCTCCTCCTTCGCTACAGAACTTCTGTTAACTGGGTGTTCGTGGATGCTGTAGTATACACGCCTCATATAGCCTACTAGGTTGTCGGTGGGTATCATTCCGGCTGCGACATATGCTGGTTCGTTCGATATTGTGCAGAAGCCGGTTATAGTGCGTATAATGTTAGGTTTCTTTTCTTCATCTTCATCATCACCGGCCAACTAGGGGTACGTAGAGGATCACCGAGCTCAGTGCCATCGATAGGGGCTTCTTTAAAGCGGTCCCAGTTCGCGGAGTGAAACGTGTTGTTCACATCGAGGGTGACGGCGCAGTACTTCCTAGAACGTTTTCCATTTCTTGCACAGCTTTCTTTCACAGCTTGTATGGTGGACCGCGACAGAAGGAGCACCTCATATATTATCCGCGGTCATATATTATCCGCTCCAGTATTTTCCCCATTGTATCCCAAAGACAGGTGGGACGGTACGACGACGGCTGATTTTCCCCTTCAACCATTTTTGGAAGGTTCGGACAAATACTGCTGCTTGCTGCTTTCAACGCCTTACTTGGAAATCCGTCGGGGACTATCTTCCTGCAGGCTCCTAGCAGTTCATCTGTTGTAATTACAGGTATGGTTTCGCCTTCCCTACTTCCTCTGGTAGTAGAGCTGTGTGGTGAACGTGGGGGGAATAGTGTGGTTACGATATTCCTCAGAATATCCGGGCATGTTAATTGCGGGAATCTTTGACCCTTTGTTTCCTCAGTGTCGCCCTACGCACATATTTGTCTGAAACATTAATGTTTCCTGTTTTTAATGGCACGTTTGAGTTACCTTCGCGGGTTTTTGAAGTTTCTCATGCACTCGTTGAACTGGAGTTTTCCTCTAGACCTTTGGACACGACGTCTTGCCAGAAGACAACTTGCAGGTAGGGATTTTATGGTGTCATTCCACCAATAACAAGGCGCCTCTCTTTTGCATACTGTCCTTCTCGGTATGAATTCGTCACACTTCGCAGTCATCATGCTGTTCAGAGCTGTTTCGCAGTTCCTTGTCTCAGTGTGTGCGAATCGATCATCACTTCGAATTCATTTTCGTCACAACACCCAGCCTTCCATTTTGGGCCAGTTTGTTTTGGATGCGTGTTTCCTTGACCCCTTCTTTTCATAGTCTGGTAGTCGCTATTCGTATAGTCCTCGCTCCTAGCACTTGGCGACAATGGACCCTGTACCTGATTTTCTGAAGGTGTTTTCGTCCCATGTTGGTCACGCTTGTATCAAGCTGAGCAAACGTTTCCAATAAGCTGCGTCCTTTGGCGTTGGTACACCTGCTGCCCCATTCTAATACCCATGCATTAGAGTTACCAGCAATAACAAGGGTGACCTTGTTCTAACATCTGCTACCAGATATTCTAGCATCTTCTGGATTTGGTTCTGAGTATAACAACTGTAATAAAATGCTCTCTTAAGTTAAGCTTGCACAAAACCCTCAAACTGTATATTTTCCTGGAATACGTTGCAGCCGCATACCCAAGTTGCCGCTTTCTATGTTCTATCTGTGATGCATATTCCACCATGCCGGTTTCTATATGGCTCGCTTATCATGGTCAGATCCATATTCTTCTGTCACCGACTTAATCATGAGATCTTGTGCCGCCTCATGTCACAGAATCTTTTTCAGGTACTGTAACCTTTCATAGTACACCCTCGGATTCTGCCGATCTGAACTGGGGTTCGTGGAAGCGTTACTCCACCATATACTACTTCCAAAGATACCCTTGCTGGGAAAGTTGTAAGTGTGACACTGTATTTTAGGATTATTTGTTAGTCAGGGATTCATAAAAATTCCTGAATGCGTGTTTAAATTGCAGATGAAGTGAGTATTTCTTACATCTGTTGCGTTTTGGTTTCATGTATTTAGTAGTCAATCGATCATCTGAGAGAGATTAGCGAATGTCCTCGGTCCATGCTATGGAAAAGGTTTCTATTAGTAGAATATGTTTGTGATCAGTGAAAACAGAATAAATCAAGGCTCGGGCGGCTAACATTATTTGTGTCGTGGCTTTGCTTTTGGGTATGAAACTCGTATGAACACGCCGAAAAAAACGGTCCAAGAAACTTATTGCAGAAACCGTGTATTTGTCTGCAAGCATTGCTTTCATGAACAACTGCTGGTTTCCTTGATTCTTTCTTGTCTGTCAGATGTTTGTTTTCAGCATTATTATAACCTATTAATCATTGTGTCTCAAGCACGTAATATTGAATAGCAAAGACAATATGTTTGGACACAAGTATACAACAATTGCGGCAAGCTACAAACACGTTATATTTGTATCTAAATAACAAAAAATACAGATTTTTCAGCGTGTATGTATTGCCACCTAAGTGAGGAACGATTTTGAGGAAAGAAACTGAAAAAAGTATTAAAGCGAAGCCCATTATTTATTAAAAATTTTAACGCTTGGTTGCATTGAAACCTGCAGGCAATAGAAACGTTACTATCAACAAAGAAATGAGAAACAAAAAAGCGGCAGATTCTCAATAATTGAAAAAAATTTATTTATGGCTGGTAAATGCAAAAAGGGCCGATAGAAATGTTTTTAGTTTGTCAGTAGTTGGTTAAAAGTTTAGATTTATATTGATAAATTGGTAAATATATGTAGGTATATTGAAGTCAAAATAATTTGCGTCAAAATATTTTTATGTTTTGGACGAAAAACGCGTATGTTTCTGCGTAAGTAACCGTGTGTTTGGGGGAAATACGCACATACTTCCATGTAAGTATCGGGTGATTCATCGCGAGGTTTGATTTTCAATAGGATTTTTTGACAGATCACGCGTGTCTCATATCAAACTGCTTTGCCAATTTTGTTCAGTATCATCTGGCAAGTCACCATGGAAAGACTAACACCACAATAGCTTCCACAAATTGTTACGAAAATCAACGTTTTGTGAGAAATGTTTTTCATGCGATTCTAGGAACTTACGGTGCGCATAATCGACCTACTGAAACCGCTATTGCCCATACCATTCGCAAATTTGAGTCACAGTTTATATTAGTGGATGATACTCGACCGTTTAGACCACATCCAGCATGTAGTGAAGGGAATATATCAGCTATAGATGAGAGTGTACGCATGATACTCGACCGGCTACACGACATCCAGCACGTAGTGAAGAGAATATACCCAGCGGAGGAAGTCATGACGTGGAAGTCCTGAAATCGTGACCAATCAGGTCTTCTTTAAAATAGGGAAGGCCATCCCTACATATTACCTCCTTCTTTCTTTTTAACATTGCATGAGATTGGGAGGCAAGGCCTTCCTTCCCCATTGCCTAAAGAAGGCATACAAAGAGGAGGGCCTTAGAAGGGATTTGCTTTAATTTATTTTTTTTAAACGAAAATAAAATTAAAATAGTTTATTTTTATCACCAAATCATTATCCACTTCTACATATTTATTTATAAGTTGGAAATAAATCTATCTTGGAAATTTTTAAAAATTCGTATGAAATTTTCCAATTAAATTACGGTTAAAAAGAATCGCAAAAGATATTTCTCAAAATTTTAAAAATCTTCTTCTTGGTTATATCTTACCAGAGAACTCCCCGCACACTTCGTAGTGCAAAAAAGAATCAATTCGAACTCATTTAAATCAGTGATAAATTGTTTTTATTGTAATAATTCATTGCGCTAACTTTTTTATTTGATTCCGCTCCTGGAATGAAGAATTGTTCGATAAACGATTAAAATTAAATAAAATGTAAATGCACTAGCCGGTAGAACGATTGATCATTTTAATGTTAAAATGATAACCGTCTTCTCCTCGACAAAACAACAATGGGTACTGTAATCCATCATAGCAGCGATGAGTTGCAGATACTCGTTGCAGTTGCATATTTCTGCGGCGCAGCACAATGTCACGGGCATTGAATTCGTCGCCTACGATTACAATAGCGACATCATCCATTGTGGGCGCATTAAATCGTCTGACATGTTGCCCAGGAGGTGTTTTATCAGCTCGAATCACAGTTTGAAAAAGTCGTACTAATTCATTTTCAGCATGAAACATATTCTGCAAACGCTTGATAATATCCCTCCGCAAATTTGATGAAATATCACAACCACGATCGGTTTCCACATTAGAGATACACACAAAGTATATTTGCAAAAATTGATAGCTTTGATCAGGAAAGGGTAACAAAGAACCAAGTCGATGATATACTTGGCCTTAAATCTATTGAAGATTGAAATTTTCACAACAGTACTTTTCACGATCATCTAAATAAACATCAAAACGAACAAAGATACCTTGAACTTTGGCATAAAATTGTCCCGAATAATATTTGGCTCTCCGAATGAAGTCATTTGATATCCGGAGTTATACGCTTGTATGTTTGCCAGAAAATGCTTTGAAATTGGTGTGCCACCAGTTATCAAATTATGAAAGTTCTCCGGTGGTGAATTCAATTCTGGTAATTTAACTTGTCCGATTGAACAACACAATCCAGATACCTCATGTTTAAACTTAAATGCTTTGCAATGACTGCAAACAGTAGTCATTGGTCCAATTGAAACCTTCCCATGAGAAACGTAATCAAGGTTTGCATCATAATTGAATGCAGCACGCTCCAATGTACGTCGCACATACGGATGTGGAGCTGGATTTCGCAGAGCCCTACCACGTACCATGGCATATCGAGCAGCCAAAGTATTATTTGCACGCTGTTCGTCACTTTGAGATGCTCTAGATGCCGCAACATTTCTAGCATTACGTGATTGATGCCCCAAATTACTGCGCGTAAGTACCATTTTGTATTAAAAAATGTGACTACTTACATCAGTTAAATATGAAGTAATTGAAATTTTATTTATTCGCGAAAATCAAAAATTGAAACACATATGTGAGTTGAATAATGCAATTATTAAGAATATAAATAGATCAGCTGATCATGAAATGTCAGTCATAGCATGCACTCAAAAGCTAGCGACCTTGGAGAAAAAGTCCGTTACAGCATTACATGTATGTATTAGCTGTTTGAGTTAATGTTTGAAATATCCGTTAAGTTAACATATAAGAAAGCTCATTATTGCTGTGCATAATGTATTTAAATATTTATGTTTTTAGTGATGTGTTTATATGTAATTTATTTCATAGATCCCCGAAGATGTGATTTACAATAGCTAAAGTATATAAATTAAATTAATTGTTTGAGCAAAATGGAATTATAATGAATTTAAAAACGAATTGTATTTCAATGTTTCAAAATATTAACTGAAATATTTTCAAAATTCATGTTTCGAAATGAATGCAGTGTTCACTAAAATGGCTATAACTCATGAACCAATACACATACAGAGACCGTTTATACATAAAAACCTTGGAAGTTTGCAGAAACAAAATCGCATTCACGATTAATTACCTGATATGTGGGGGTTTGGGAAGAAACAGACGAATGCTTCCTCTTAAGTAACGGGTCCGCCAAATATTTTTTTTTTTTTTGAAAATGCTATAAAAAAAACTACTGAATATTTTCTCAAATCCCTTTTTTTATTTGAAAGTACAATCCTTCCGGTTAATAATGGAAAATAATTTCATTTAAATGGTTGCCTCGGCTGGCCATGCAGTAGCCTACACGAGCGGTACAATTTCTAAGCACATTATCGATTGTGTGCAGCTGTATTTCACCAATGGCTTCACGAATACTGACCTTTAAAGCGTCAATTGTCTCTGGCTTGTCGGCGGAACACTTATCTTTGAGGGCACCCCACAAATAATAGTCCAACGGTGTCAAATCGCAGGTCCGAGGTGGCCAAACGACATTAGCTCTGCGGCTGATAATGCGATCTTCAAAAACAGGGCGTAAAACATCGAGTGTAGCTTCGGCTGCGTGGCACGTAGCGCCGTCCTGTTAAAACCAAATGTTGCCAATATCCTCCTCTTCAATTTTTGTGAACAAAAATTCGTTCAACATGGCCCGACAATTATCGCCATTGACTGTAACGGCCACCCCTTGCTCATTTTCGAAGAAAAATGGCCCAATTATGCCTCTGGACCAAAATCCGCACCAAACAGTGACTCGTTTTGGGTGCATCGGCTCTTCAATGTATGCGTGCGGGTTTTCTGTGCCCCAAAGGCGACAATTTTGCTTGTTTACATACCCGCCAAGATCAAAATGAGCTTCATCTGAAAATATGTTTTTTTTTTGGCAAAACCGGCATCTTCTGTAAGTCGATCGCAGGCCCACTTAGCGAAGCGAAAACGCATTGAATGGTCAGTTGGCTTCAACTCCTGAACCAATTGGACTTTGTATGGCGTCATACCAAGGTCTTTATGCACAATTCGTCTCAATGATGTCTGCGAAATGTTCAATTGTTGAGAACGACGGTGAATTGATGTTGATGGCGCTTCACGCCCACTTTCTGCCACAGCAGCAATATTCTCGGGTGTACGCACTATTTTTGGCTGTTCACGCTTTGGTTTATCGATGAGGATGCCAGTTTCTTTCACTTTTTTCACAAGCTAACGAACAGACGGAGCTGACGTTGCTTCTCTTCTTCCAAAATCCGTACGCAATTTTCGCACACATTCTGCAACATTATTTTCAAAGTAATGTCGCAATATTTCCCAGCGTTGTTCAAGCATATACACAACCATATTCGTTCAGCGGAAGGATAAAATTAATTATCTGTCAAATCAGACATGAGCTAAGTGTTACCATTCACGAAATAAGCACTAGTTGAAAAAAAAAACGTTAGATGGCGGACCCTTTATATGGATGTTTGGGATGAAGCACGCATATGATTCCACATAAAAGCTTTCATGTTTGCAAGTAAGCTTGCTAGTGTTTGCATTTAAATGTAAGTGAGTTTGGGACTGGTGATTATATGAATATTAGGAGTGTGCTCCAAACATATACATGGCTCCTGCAGAATGTGTTTGAAAAAATACATTCATTAATTAATTATGTTACAAATTACTAATTATGAAAGGCTGTTCTTATGCCTTCGTGCAGTGTAATGGATAACAATTATTTACTTTGTTTTACTAATATCAGGATCTACATTAAGATTTTTAAATAAGCTTAGTTATAACGTGTGGTTAAATGTTAAGGGCCGAAGTTGAATGCGAACCACGCCTAAACGTCAAGTTTTTTTCTGCATTTCATTTGAAATTTCTCAATTTCAGACTAATTCAATTTGAACGATGGAAAGATACACAATCGAGCAACGCGTTAAAGTTATTCAGGCTTGTTATGGAAATGGGCGTTCAAATCAAAATGCATATCGTGCACTTCGTGATTTTTTGGGTCAATTTAATCGTCCAAATGTGCGTACAATCGGAAAAATCGTGCAAAAATTTGAGCAAACCGGGTCTGTAGGAGATGTGAAAACACCAGTGCACGCTCGTACAGCTCGTACTGCAGAAAATATTGCTTCTGTTCGCGATAGTGTGGCTTAAGAGCCGTCCACCTCAACTCGTCGTCGTACCCAACAATTGCACCTCTCACGCTCGTCGTTGATGAACATAACGAACTTTTTATGGCCCGAATTGGAAGATATGGATGTGGACGATATGTGGTTTCAACAGGGCGGTGCCCCTTGCCATACAACTAATGAAACAATGACCGTGTTATCTCACGTGTTGGCGATGTCAATTGGCCGCCAAAATCATGTGATTTGACACCGTTGGACTTATTCCTATGGGGTTATTTGAAATAAATGGTGTACGTCTATAAGCCAGCAGCAATTCAAGAGCTAAAGGATGAGATAATTCGGCACATTAACGGCATAGAACCTCAATTATGCCTCAGCGTCATCGAAAATTTGGACCATCGGATCGAGGTGTGCAGCCGACGTCGCGGCGGCCATTTGGCCGATATTTAGTTCCATACATAATTGAACCATACCATATTATCATAATAAAAACGAATGACAATAATTTCCTAAATAATTTGTGTTTTATTCAAAATCAACATCGGCCCTTAAAATTTAACCACCCAGTATAAGTCGGTGATATTTTTAAAATTTTTGAATTCGTGTCAATCTATATACAAAAACCAGTGCTGATCTAAATTAGCTGATTGTAACATCAGAACTAAAGCAAGTAGTATGTGGTACTACCGACATCAAATTAAGACTTTAAATTATTTAAAGAACTTACCGCCAACCTGTCTTTTACATACTGCTGCAGAATAATTAGAAATTTACGTGACAGAGATTTCAAATTCATTCGAAAGTCACAACAATATTAATCTAAACGAATTTCTAATAGAAAACATTAATTAAATTTGCATGACTCATGTGATGTTATCGGTTATGCATCAATTAACGTATGAGAAGTGAAATTGTTCATAAGTTCGTAGGTGTATAAATACGATTTATACCCAAAACGTGTCTCAATAAATTGCATTTTACCGTTTCAATTGCTTATCATCATAACATTAGAGAACTCGTTATTAAGAATATCATAACTCTTTCTAATGCTGCATAGTTTTCCATTCAATTTCCAAAGTAGCTGAAGCTGATCATGTTGCAAAATCATTTCATAATTTGTTTTTATGGTGCACATCAAAATAAAATATATGTGACCATATTGCTTGGACAATTACTTGGACTTCATCAAAAGGTGTTGGCGGGACATTACCAAAATAGAAGTCGACATTAGCTACACGAAAACATGTTACCAACAATTGCTTATATCTTACACTATAACTTTACTCAATTTCCAAATAACAACTGGTTTGTTTGTCCCAGGGTATAAATGCCTCTGCATGAAAATAGAAAATGTAAAACATGGCGCCAAGAAAGTAAATACCGGCTATAGTAATGTTGGAACAAAAGAAAATGCCTCTTTTTTGTATAATTAAGTTTATGGCTCATAGACAGAAATAGGCGTAAAGACAGAGGTGATCGCGGCACAGCCACTCATTGGTTGAGGAATGAGAATCCGATCTCAAAATTCGATAAATGAACAACGAATTATGTGAGTGTCGACAGAAATAACTATAAGAAATGTGAAAATAATGAGGAATTTTTTGAACATAAGAAAAGTCATAAAATTGTAGTTAAAAAAATAGACACCGGGAAACAAATACATTGAAGTTTAAAAACACAGCAAACAACGTGTAATTAAAACGATAACAAATCCAAAAGGTGTTAATGGGTTAAGATGAAACGGAAGAATGTGGAGAAAGGAAATATGGTGACAAGCAAGTTTTTCTAGATTTTGGTTCGAAGATTGAGACAACTAATGTCTTTACTTCTGGTAAATTATGAGCTTATTATTAATCAGGGAATTTGGGAATTTTAACTATTTGGACAACTAGCAAACTCGGCAGACGTCGGCCTTAATTTTAGTAGGGGGGAAAATAACAAAAAAAAGCCTATAGTACTCAGTGATCACGTAGCATTCTACTGGTGAAAGAATTTTTAAAATCGGATGAGTAGTTCAGAAAATTACCCCCTACATACAAACTAACAAACTCACAAACATTTCCTCTTTATAATATTGGTAAAGAAGTTTCAAATTTTCCAAATTCATTGAAGCTCAAGATTTATTATTATTTCAAGCTTGCGGTGCTCTTCGTTAATTTTCATCATTTCCCTTCCGGGAAAATATTAATATTGTTGATGGCAACCCTCTGTCTTGTAATGACAAAACAAAAACAAATCATGCATGTTTAAAACCAATAATTTTTCGACATGATGAAAAGAGTTGTGCATGAAAGTGTTCCAACGTTAGTGCTGGGTATTCTTCAATCATATGTACATATAAAGGAAATCTCATTAATATGATGGGTGTTAGATACTAGATATACATATATTTTTGATGAATTCACCGAGAACATACCAAAAACGTCTGCTGATGAAGATCTTGGCAAGATCCGAAATAGCTATACCGACAGCCTTGGTATCATTGGAACATTTGAAAGAATTTGGAGAATTGTAAGTTTAGAAAACAGACCGAGTGAACACTCCCGCAATGGAAATGATGATTAGTATAGATGGTACATATATAGATAGTATCTATATAGATAGTATAGTACATATATTTTTTTTTCGGTACCGATTTTTTTCTGAAAAAGTTTTCTTCTCATTCAATAGCTTCTCACATTCAGTGAGGTATGTGTTTTTGTTTTTAAGAACCATTGCTCGCAACTTGCAGATGGGCAATTTTGACTAATTGTAAAATTTTTTCAGAGTGTTCTGAGTATAACCCGTCGTAATAACTTATATCTTTCTATGGCACCCGAATTTCAAAGATGCATCAACCCAAAATTTGCGAATTGTCAGCAGAACAAAAATACTGCAAAAATGCCTGCGCAACGATTTTCGTGTTCTTTTTATGCACTTGTTTTATAAAAACATTTCATTTTTGTTTTGATAAAAACTTCAACAACTCTGTCAATTAATACCGGACTTTTAAAAACAAAGTTGCGTTTTAATCACTAGGAAACGTCATTAGGAAAAACTCAAGAGTATTATGGTTTCTTTATGGAATAATGTGTGAAATCATCGCCGAAGTTGAAAATTGGCGAAAAAACTAAAAAAAATCTATTTGCTGGACGAACACACAGAGTTCTCCTATTTTCTTAAATAACGTTTATATCGTTTGACAGACCTAAGTTTCTTCTAATTAAACGCGGTAAAATAAAAATCGGTTGATAATTAACTAACTTACAGGCTTATAAGTGCGCAAAGGTACGCAAACCCGGATTTTGGGGGTGTTTGGCAAATTTCACAGGCAGATTCTTGTTTCACTCTACAGCACCTACAGGAAAATACTATCACTTCCCAGGTATTTTATTATAAAAAAAACCTTAAAAATTAAAGTTGAGAAAAAGTCAAAATTTTTTTTGATATGTCGCAGTGGAACTGTTTTTCCTCACGCCAAACGCTATCGAAAAATCGATGGCACAATATCCACTATTAAATCGACCCACCCTACGGGTAAGGTCAATATTTTGATCGACCCACCTTACACGTTTGAAGTTAGGGTGCGGTATGTATTTATATGTACCTACAGTGCCGACAAAAATAATAGCACAGTCGAATGTCGAAAATCGAATGGAGTAATAGATATCATATATTACCTCTCCGGAAAATACAATTTAACTCTGTCAATATCTACGGCTGTTTTTGTATTAGGCAATCTTGAGGGTAACAGCCAAAATCAAACGGCAAAACTAATAGCATTAAACTTGTGTTGTGTTCCGAAAACTAGTTAATTGTAAAGCGATTAGTTGGGCAAAGTAGGAAGGAACCGTTTAAAACTGCCACGTAGCTAAAATAAAGAATTACAAACAACGGCATGCTTTGAAACAGTTCGAGCTCGTTTACGAGAATATAACTTCCATGCCTGTAGCCCAAGAAAAGAAGATGTCGTTATAAACAACAATCGTCATGCAACAAACTACTAAATTAATTACATCATACTTTAATATATTTCAATATCTATATTTTACTATTTTCATATGTTATATTTTACTTGTTTTTTAATTTTTGACTGATAGTGTTATTTTTGTTCCCGGCTTCGTTTTAATTTATATTTAATATTTGCAAAGATTGAATAAGTGTTGATTTATCCCACCCTTCGTATTATATTCAAAATTAAATTGTTCGGGCGTTTGTGTAATTATTTTTATTCTTCGATATTTCGTTTCAAATTAATTTTCTTGTACCGTTTCAAATTAATGATTGTGTGTATATTCCTGACGATGGTAAACAAAAGACCAAACGCTTGAACAATTTAATTTTTGAATATTTGCAAAGATTTTATGAAAATATTTATAAATAAAACTTAGAAAATCGAATTGCCACTTTATATCAAAGGTTGTTTCCTTTCAATTATTTATGTAGTATTTTTTTCATGAACTGTTAAGCAAAATAGCAACTCACGGAAAATTAGAAATTCAAGCTATAGTGCTATTATTTTTACCGCAGCTGTGTATATTTTTATAATAAAATTTCATATACCAACTCAAACCTGTAAAGTGGGTATAGACAAAAACTACAAAAACGGTTATAAAAAAAGATATATTTATTGTTATATGTAAAAGTTATCGAGTCTTAGGGCTTACAAGGTATTGTAACATAAAATATAGAATAGTTAACAGTAAAAAGCGAATGATACCAAAACAATAGGTCTGTAATGGTCCATTGAGGAGATATTACATTTTATATCCTAAACGAACTCTTCCTGCTTTACACACTTGTCTCAATATACATGTATGCATTACTTGACTAGCACATCCCCGTGTGCCATACGAATCCGTCTCGAATTCGAGACGGACTCGCGTCTTCGTACATTTTGTCAAAAACGGAAATCAGTTACGAACACAAATCGAATACGTTGGCGTATGAAATTGCGTTTTGCTACATTTTTCGATCTGCTTCGTAGTCTCAACGGACTTCTTGTTCGAGTCCGTTTCAGATTGGTTTTGCTTAGATGAAATGGATTCGAGATGGATTCGCTTTTATCCATTTATGCGCATTCTAAACGAATTCGGTTTGTATTCGAATTCTTCTGGAAAATGAGACTCATTTTTTTCTAATTTTCGGACTTGTAACGATTTCGAAAATTATCCACCACATCGCAGTTTAAGTGATTCGTTTATATATGTTTTAAGGACCCATTCGAAACGGACCGCCAAATTGCAGTTTCACTGGCTCGCATAATTTCTCTGGGTCGCATTTTTTTATAGACTCATAAGGGGTTCGAAACAGGGCCGCATCCATTTGTGTGCCGTTGACTTACGACGGTGATGCTCTTGAACATGAGAGCGTAGGTTCGGTCCCTGCTCTGACCAGCTTACATTTATTTCGGCGACGGTCGCCTGGCTTTGTGACGGTGGCACTATACAGTACTTAGCCATGACAAAGCTGCTCACAATACCGTTCGGAACAGGTGTTAAACTGTAGCTTCCAATCAGTAAGTGTAAGATTAGAAAGCGCACAAATCACTGGTTGGGAGAAGTTCTCCTGAATTCCTTCATGGACTGTAATGCGAAATTTTATTTATTATATGCGTTACAAGAGTTTCTTGCTGCTACGAAGAAAAGGTAAAAATGCATCAGAGCGACTAAATACAGGGTGGAGCGCGGTAATTTGCTTTTTTGCACTGCAGTCTTTGGCGGCACCGTTAGTAGAAGCGAGTGGAGAGTGTGCGTGGCTTATAGTGGCTGACGGGAGATTTGTATTCGTGTGCCTTTCAGTTGCCTTCAAGTGTATTTTTCAAATGCGCACTCGATCATTGCAGTGCAGCGTGCTTTTCGTTTACGATTCGCTGTTCTCCCACGCGGAAGTATTCCTGGACGGCAATCAATTGTAAATTGAGTAACTTCATTGAGAACAGCCGGGAATGTGTCAAGTTGGCAACAGTGAATGTGTCAATTGGCAGAATACCAGTCGACATGCTTGTTAGAGTTCATGAAAACATCAGAAAACGTATGCAGCAGTGTGTGGGTATCGAAGGTCGACATTTGCCAGATACACTACTTAAAACCATGTAATTTAAAAATTTCCTTACTGTTCAAAATAATTAAAATATAAAATAAATTTGTCTAAGGTTCATAATTTTTTTTCCCAAATAAGCATTTCCAAATTCCCAAATAAAAGACAGATTGAAATATAGTTGTAATAATGTTTCTATCACCATCTACAAAAATATCTATAGTTTATTTAACAGTAACATATTGTCTTCCAATTAGTCTATATAATAATAAATAAGGCTCCAGGACCGTAAAATTTTTTTTTCAAGATTTTTGTTTTATAAAAGCGATCAAACAAATTTCAAGAAATACACACATACTATGTGCGTAATTAAACAAATTTCAATAAATTTAATGTGATGGCAAAAATAATCGGTATGCGCCTACCCTGTCCATAGAGTAATCATATCGCACCCTAAATACAAAAGTGTCACAACTCAAAATTGACAAATTTGCAGTAGAGGCAAAAAACTGAGTTGGAAAGTTAAAAAATGTATGAAATGTCCCAAACATAGACATATTAATTTTGATTTGTTTGACGAAAGGGAAGAGAAACTGACGCCAAATTTGCATAGCAGATAGAAATGGTCCTCGGTGATTGTTTTTAAGAAAAAAATTAAAATCCCGAAATTGTGAGTTATTACGCTTTTGTATTTAGGGTGCGATATATCTAGAGGTGCCATCTGTCTCTTCTGTTTTTCATTTCGCAGTCGTCGTGGTGAGATAAGTTACGATAGAGAGATATTAGACGTAAAATGGCTTACACTAGGTGGAGTTACAAGAACTGTTGTCTTAAATACCTCGTGTCGTTTTTATTAAGAACTGTGAAATTTAAACGCATTTCGAACTTTTTTGTTATATTTTATTGTTATATTGTTATATTGTTATTGTTGCATTTAACACAGAAATTTTAATACACAAGACGAAATGCTGTTGTGGTTTTCTTGTTGTTTGTTTTAAACTAATGACACTATCTGCTATTATTAAAGCAATACTTCTCAACATGCAACATCCATATACAACCAAGCCTAAACTCATAAATTTACTGAGAGGTGTGGTGACTTTGGGTACATAATTACTCTCTGACTTTGTCAGTTTTTTTTTGTATAAAGATCACAGAATTTGTCAGACATGGTAATGAACTGTTAGCATAATACACAGCAAACAACCATGTAAAGAGTATCGTTCAAGAAATAATTACTTTGCACTCATATCAACCAAATGGTTACAAAGTTAGGTGATAACAATCCGATGTATGTTAATCTAAATTTCTATGAAGCCCACTATTTACAGGATATTTGTTTAATTTGATCTCACTATTATGGGTCATAACAAATTCCGATTATACTTATCAAACAAAATACCGCACAAATTAGTACGCGTGTGTTCATAACATTTTATGAGTCAATTATATGCGTAACAAATCCATTAAAATCAGCCTAAATGGGAAAAAATTCAAATCAAGTAATTCTTCCTCCCATGTAACAACAGCTTACCGCAGCAGAGAAATCAAATATGTTCATAAGGCTTTCGACGGAAACAAGTTCATTGAAATTCTCCTCATCTACAGTGCACGGCGACGATAAACTTATCTATAATATCGTTCTCATGCTTATGATTTTCAAATTTATTTTTTTAATCCCTCTTTCATTCTCCGCATTTCTTTTCTTTATTCACATTGAAAAATACAAACAAAGAACTTTTAAACAAACCGTGTAATTTCGAGCAACAATCAAATTAAGATTTTTATTACACACAATTTTTAATGAATTTTTGTACGGTTATATACTTATATATAAACAAGTTAACGTAAACAAAAACAATAGCTGGTGAGGGAGGCGTGTAAACATTCAGCTCGCCACTCAAGTGGATTTAACCAAAAAGTAAACATTTTGACAAGTTCTTGATGTGGGCCAATGCAAAGACTTTCAAATATTTGTAGAAAAATAATCTGAGGAGTTATGTCTAATGAATAACTTTCACATGTATATGTACATTATATTTTGGCTGGATGTGGTAGAAGAGGGATTTGATGAGTCATAGCTAAATAGAAATCCCCAAGTGCAAAAAAAATCACTCTTACCTTGTCATAATTCAAAAGTTAAAAAACTAAAGTCTGTTAATTAAAATGTGGACGGAGAAAAAATTGGTAAATCCGGCGAAAAAAATGGTAAATCGGCCAAAACTAAACTAAATTCAATATTTTAAATATCTACCGCGTTATTCATAAAAATTTGTGAGCGATTTGAGACACGCTTTTTGTATGATAAATTGTCTCTCAAACCTCTCCTAAGTTTTATAGAATTGGTTGTCTTTAAACGTTTTTGCAAAAACAAAACTGATTTCAATTCAAACAAACACACAAATCACTTCCCAATGTGGACAAACGACCCCGTTACGAGTCAGTAAAAGCACAAAAAGGTAAAATGTTAGATGTCGAACCTGTTACGAGTTCGTAATAACAGCAAAAAGCGGACCAGTTGAATGGCAAATTGTCAGATACATTTCAAATCCGTATAAACATTGAATAATTAATCAGTGAAATTGTGATTTGACGGGTCCGTTTCAAACCCGTTTCGAGTCCCTAGAAACACAAAAAGGGAATCAGTGAAAATGCGATCGCGATTTGCCAAATTCCGTTACGAGTCCGTCGAAACAGAAAAAATAAAATTCATTTCGAACCCTTTACCACTCCGTGAAAAGATTGCAAAAGTGAAATCACAGATAAATTGTGTTAAGACCGTCGAATTAGGTGTAACCGAATTTAGAGGTTGACACAACCTCACAACTTCATTACAGGCTGACGCAACCTCAATAGAGGTAGACACAATCTCATTATATAAATTTTATTAGGAGTTGAGACAATTGTCGCTTACCTGGGATTTGTTTATCCCTATAATATGTGATAATGCACCTAACTACTTGTGGAGAAGGGAGCTGATGATATGCCTTGGTGGGCATTGGAATGGCTATATTCCCAACCATCCACCATAATAATCAATTTCACATTTTTCTTTTCTAATATTTCTATTAAACTTTACTTTTTCATAATCCTTACTTTGACGAAGTGGCAAATGGGAAGAGAAAAATTACTCTCGATGTCTCTTTCAAGAAACGTTACACATAATTGACGTTCCAACGGATAAAAGGTTAACTTTAAGCGTGATACAGAGCGATGTGCAAAAGTGTGTAGGCACACTATTCAAAAATTTAAGAGGAAAATCAAAATCAGTAGACATAAGCTTGAGGAAAACTTTCGACGCATTTTGTGTTATCTCGCAATGTAATTACAACTTTTTATTCCCTTGAAAATGGAAAATAAATATTTATTGTGGTTTTTGTTTATATTGATGTATTAATGTACAATTTTCTTTGCATCGGGTTTTTCAATAAGAGCGCTACAAAAGTTTTTTTTAAATAAAACAAAAGCGGTTTTAGATACCAAAGAAATTCTTTATTCCTGTGAAAGTACGTTCGATGCCATTATGTATGGAACTCGATTTCTTTTGCATGGCCACCAAGGTGACGCTTGCAGAAGTCCAGACCCTGAACCCAATTTTCGACGGTTTTCAAGCATAAATCGGCCGATACTGCTGCAATTTCACGTTCGATATTCGTACGAAGTTCATCAATCGTCGCTGGATTGTTGGCATAGACCATAGACTTGACGTAGAACCACAGGAAATAATCTAATGCCGTTAAATCGCACGATCGAGGCGGCCAATCGACTGAGCCATTTCGTAAGATAACACGTTCACCAAACTTGGTTTCCAATAAATTGATTGTGGCATTCGCTGTGTGGCTTGTGGCGCCGTCCTGTTGGAACCAAATGCCCTCCAAGTCCATATTATCCAATTGGGGCCAAAAATATTCGGTTATCATTGAACGGTAGCGATTCGCATTCACAGTAATGTGCCGGTCTTGATCATCACGGAAGAAGTACGGCCCAATGACGCCGCCGGCCCATATACCGAACCAAACCGTAATTTGTTCGGGATGCAATGATGACTCATGGATTACTTGTGGATTGCTGTCAGACCAATAACGCATATTTTGCTTATTGACGAAGCCATTCAGCCAGAAATGAAATTCAGAATTCAGAAATTGGACGTAGCGCTCTTAAAGTTGAGGCCACTGTCTCCAAATTTCGGTAGTTAATTTTAATAATTTCGACTCGTTTTAGGCTCGTATATCTTTTCATGATGAAATGGCAAACCTTATTGAAGAGAAATATCAAAAGAGCGGGAAAAAATATGGCGTCGTTTGCTGTCCCTATCGATTTACTTTTGTAGCGTCTCTGTTGAAAAACCCTATATTAGATCCATAGGTGGTGCAATGGTAAGTGTGAGCACCTCTTGTACATGAGATCCTGGGTTCGAACCCTGCTCTGACCACCCAAAATTTATTTCGGCGGCGGTCACCTCGCATAGTGACGGCGACACTATCGAGTATTTAGCCATGAAAAAGTTTCTCTAAATACCTTTCGCAATCGGTGTAAAACTGTAGGTCCCAATCAGTGAGTAAAAACTGAAACGCGCACAGCTCAGTGATTGTGAGAAGCTCTCCCCTGTCCCTTCATGGGATGTAATGGGAGCCATTTATTTTCGAAATATTGGAAATAACTAACAAAATCGTGACGATAAGACAATCCTATACATTGTTTTCTTTTTCACATATGATTCTCAAGCCGAAACAAATCTGAACACATATAATTTGAAAGGTCAACAACTTAGAACTAACATAGAAAGCATACTTCAACTGCTTTTCTCCAACTCTCTATATTCACACCCACGAACACACACCCGCATGCCCTTTTTTATATTTCAAAATCTTTAGAATTTTGAAAATATCAATTATATTCAAACCAAAAAAATTATATTCAAATATACCAAAATATGCATTGCAGGAATGTATACGGCTAATTGTAACCGTATACTACAGTTTCAAACTGGCGGAAGTAGGGCTGAATTTGTTCAAAAACATGTATTTTGAGATCGACTTTTGTTTGAACGGCTGCTGCCACCGAATTCCGGTTGCCGCAATGGAATTGAAGTTATTATAACTGTATTTAGTCCCCACATCTGAAATTCGGTTGCAGCAGCCCCGTTTTATAATTGATTCGGTTGTGTCAACTGAATCTACAATTATATTTTTTATTTGGAATTTTTCAGATGCAACTATTGAAATTCGTACTAAATTCGGATGCAGGAACCGAATGTAGCATAAATTCAGGTGCAACAACCGTATTTGGCATCGATTTTGTTGCAACTATCGAATTTGGTATCAATAGGTCCCATTATCCGAATTTGATCTTAAGTTGGATGCAACGACCGAATTTACCGTTAATTTGGTTGCTGCAACCGACTTACTCATGAATTCTGTTGGTGCAACTGAATTAATTTATAATTCTATTTTATTCAAACCTAACGTTTAAAATTCTAAAAACATATATTATATTAAAAAAAAGTTGAAGAATGTACTATTGTTGCAGTCGCGGTGCTGTCAAATTGTTATGTGATAATTAAGAAAGTTAAGTACAAATTTTGTAATTTGTAAAAGGTCTGATTGTGCAGAGACTGCCGACATTCATCATCGTGCAATACAAATAGATGTCAACAGTTCTGAAGTTTTTTAAGCTCGGTCGTTTCAGATGTGGTGCCATCGTCTCTATTTGGAAAGGATTAGGACCCAAATCGACAGACACAACACGTGAGGATAGGAGCGAGCGGTGACCCATGAGAGCCGGGACTTCAAAAATGGTCGACAGTGGCGTGTAACATAAATTGGGTCCCTTAAAGACTACCGCATTGTTATAAATTATGAGAATACAGGAAAATAAATCATCACTTAATGAAAAAAAAAATTCACAATTTAATTGTGATACCATCTAAAGTCGATTGTGACAACCTCTAATTCGTTTGTGACAACCTCTAATGCGGCTGTGATGACCTATAATGTGCACAATTGCAATTTGAGCATATTTTACAATTTTAAATCGCTTGTAACTTTATTGTTTATAAACCAAAATGAGTACTTCCAAAGCACATAATTGACAATTTTTAAAGCCCTTTCCTATTGTTTCAAACAAATGCTGAATTAGGGTGGTAGAAAACGAGATAGCATAGGTTACTAATCGAATTTCACGTCGGGGTCAAAAATGATGTATGCACGAAATGTAACCCTTGTCAAAACCTGAACAACGGTGTGCTTCTTTTTCCAATCGGACTTTAAATGACAACTCGGGATATAAAAAATTAAAAAGGCGGTATTTAGGGTGCACAGAAAATTTTTTTTGTGGTTCCATAATTGTATCCAGATAATCTTTAAATCTAGGGGGTGATTGACCCAACTTTTTTTTTCGACCCTCACTAATGTGGATGTTTCAACCTCTCATTCAGCAGAGACAACCTCCTCTAATTCCGCCGTATCAACCACTAATTCGGCTTTGACGACCTTTAATTTGCATGCTACAACACCTAATTTAGATGTGGCAACCTCTAATTCGGCTGTGACGATCTATAATGTCGATGTTTCAACCTTTAATTCAGCTGAGATAACCTGGTTGTTACAACTAATAATTCGGCTGCAACAACCTCTACTTCGGTTGTAACAACTTCACTTCTCTAAATTGGTCATGACAACCTCTAGTTTGGTTTTAACAACCTCTAATTTGGTTGTGACAACCTCTAATTCGGTTACGGTTAATTCGGCATTTCGGCAACCTCAACTGAATTTTCCTGTGAGTGTAAACACAGTTTTGCCAATTGGAGCAGATCTTTGTATTGCACAAAACCTGATCTAGAAACTCAACTTACATTCTTAGGTGGCCACAAAAATTCTAGAGGGGTTCATGGGCATTATAAAATGAGGATAGCATGTTTCTCCAACCGGCTCGATCTTCAGATTTTTTCATCCATTTGGTAACATCAAACAACTCTCCACCTGGTATTTCCAGTGAAGTCTTGATCTTCCTTCTTTTTTCGATATCTTTCGAATACTTTGAGCACTGGTTTATTCTGATTTATTTTACTGACATGGGCTAGCCAGCGCAAAATATGTCCAATGAAAGGATTTCCAGTATCAATTATTAGATATTAAAGATGTAATAATTATTTTAATACACTAGCTGACCCGGCAGACGTTGTCCTGCATAATATTTCAAGCGATTTTTATGGGAGGTACCACGCGCCTTTGTCCAGTTTGACCGAGTAGTAAATCTAAACCACCCAGGGAGCCACCCAAACGCATACAAACAAATTTATTCAAATCGGTTCAGAAGTTTAGGAGGAGTTCAGTCACAAACACATGTGCAGTAGAATTATATATATAAAGATATAATTTCTGTGAGTACAAAACCCCCTCCCCCCCCCCCTTTTTTTGATTGTATTTAAAATTTTCAAATTTGAGCTATCGAAAATTTCGCATCCTTGAGAAAGAAGATGTACATGGAAAGATTTCATATACCAAAATTTTGAGTTATAATGATGGAAAATTTCGTTAAAGTTGGATTAAAAAATGTTCGAAAAATAAAATTCAAAAATATAAAAAGTTTCGCCAAACTTCGTGCCAATGTCTATAATAACGTGAATGGTGATCTAAACTATTTCTGGGTGATAGACACATCACAACTAAAACAAGAACTACGTGATGCTGTTGGCACCAATAGACAGGTGTCAGCTATATAAATTATGTTAAGATCATCCTGCCAACATATAGCTTCTTCATAGTGTAGCACTATAATTGGAAATTGGCAGGTTTGCTAAATGCATACGAAAGTAGCAACAATATTAATCTAAACTATTTTCTAATTCCAAACTTTAATTAAACTCGCATGAATTATGTGATGTTATCGGTTATGCATCAATTAACATATGACAACTTATATTGTTCATAAGTTCGTAGGTGGACAAATATGATTTATTTCCCAAACGTGGCTTAATAAATTACATTTTACCGTTTCGATTATTACCAACATTATCTAAGAACTCGTTATATTTTTCTACTGCTGCACTTTTTTGCTATTCAATTTCCACAGTACTATTTGATGCTAATCAGGTTTCAAAATGATTTCATAATATGTGTATATGGTGCCTAACTTTAGCCAAAGGTGTTGCCGAGACATTTCCAAAACAGTAGCCTGGCATTAGCTTCATGAAAACGCGTTGTCAACAGTTGCAATTACCTTACACTACAACTTTTCCTCAAATTTCAGACAACAAGTGGCTTGTTTGTCTCCGGTTATAAATGCTTTCGAACAAGAATAGAAAATGTAAAACTTGGCGCCAAGATAATGAATACCGGCTATGGGAAAACAGAATGAAAAGAATATTCTTTGTTTTTGCTTAATTAAGTTAATAAAATAGGCGTAAAAACAGAGGGGATCAAGGCAGAGGCCATTCATTCATTGGATGAAATGAGAAACCGACCTAAATGCATTTCGATATATGAACAATGAATTATGTGAGTGTCGACAGAAATGACAATAAAAACTGTGAAAATAATGAGGAATTTTGTTAGTGAACAGGAGAAGAGGTATATAATTGCAATTAAACAAATAAAGAGACCACGGGAAACAAATACAAAGAGGATAAGAAACAGAGCAACCCAAGTGTAATAAAAACGACAACAACTCCCAAAGATGTTAATGGGTCAAGATGAAATCGGAGAATGTGAAGAAAGGCTACATGTTGCTTTTAATCTATGCAGCACATAAGAAACATGCTTTTTTTATATGTGGGTACCTACATCTCGAATGAATCTAAATCTAGTCAATTGAAAGCTCATTCCTAATAGAAAGATTAATTAATCTCCGTGGAATGTTACCATTGGACAAAAACACATGACCATCAAACAAACATTTATTGTTTGAAAAGGTTGTCATTGAGTTGGTTTTGTTTATTTTCCATTGCGCTTACTTTTTTAAGAATCGCTAATCTGGACTAAATGGCCTGCACGGATTTACAACGGTTATGATTTGAATAGGCGGTTCTCGACCGGTTATTCGAAAATAAGGCTGTTTTTTTCCATTAAGCTATCGACACTTACGACTTTCCAAATAAAATGATCCACACTTAATACTACGAAATGTGGCAACATTTACTGTAAGGGTGAACAAAATCGATATGGCAGCAAGTGCCAACAAATACATGGTAGCAGCATATGTTGTTGTAGTTGCAAGCAGTAACAACAGTTGTTTATTTCGTCGCGTATATTGCTTTTTAATTGCTGGATGGTTCTAGGGTTATTAATGTAGACTTTTCCTTTCAAATAACCCCAAAGAAGACAGTCTGGAGCGGTTAAATCCGGTGAACGCGGAGGCCAATTAAAATCACTTGTACGCGAAATAATTCGTTCACCAAAGATGTCCCGTAAAAGAGCCATTGTGTCCCTTGCAGTGTGGGCTGTGGCTCCATCTTGTTGGAACCATACTTGCAGATGGTTTTCCATTGGCGGAAACGGCGACCCCGTGTTCAATGTCAAAAAAATAAGGACCAATTATCCTTTCCGATGAAACACCGCACCAAACCGTACACTTAGGTGGGTGTAATTCTCACTGTTGAACTACTCTCGGATTTTCCGTAGCCCATATCCTGTACTTTTGCTTATTAACGAACCCACTTAATTGGAAATGGGATTCGTCGCTCATAATTAAATTATGAACAAAATTATGATTTTCTTCTGCTTTTTGCCGGAAAAAAACTGCATAATCAAGTCGTTGCTGGTAATCTGTCGGTTTCAATTCTTGGACAAGCTGAATCTTGTATGGAAACATTCCAATTGTATTCAAAATTCTCTGCAGCGACGCTCGCGAGAGGCCAAGTTGTGTCGAACGTCTCCTGGTTGATCTTTCTTCATCTTCCCGAATACTCCTATGTACCAGTTCAATATTGTCATCCGTGTGCACCGTTCGTCGTCTGCCAGCACCAGGAAGGTTCCTTACTGCCCCTTGTTGGTGAAAATTTGCAACCAGACGGTTTATTGTTGACTCTGAGGGTCCAACCCGCACATTAAAATAACGACGATATGCACGCTGAGTCAAAACAATGGATCATTGATTTGAAAAATAAAGCTCAACAATTTGGGCACGTTGTTCAATTGAGTACTGCTCCATTTTAAATTCCCAAGTCTTCTTTACGAAATACTGAAAAGAAACGAAAAAAACAATTATAATAAAAAAGTTATAAGCAATTCAAACCCCTTCGTTAATTTTGGGCCACCCTGTATAAGAATTACCGCGCATTGTTGTGAACAATTTATTTCCAATTTTGTTTTCAATCGCAAATAAAAATCTATCCTTTAAATTTAGATATACAAAAGTACACATAGTCGTCTTTCATTAAATAAAATAAGTTTAATGAACTTAAAATGTATAAGCCATTTTGCAACTTTCTGCTTTTGAGTCTCTCCTTGATGGCATTTTCATTCACAAGAAATGATAACAAAATTTATCTAAGATAACTTTATGTTGCCATTTCTTGAAATTGAATACGTGGCAACATTGTCATTGCTCAAGTCGGAATTTAAGTAGGAAATTGAAATTCCACTTAATATCGCTTAGCTGTCCCGTACAAATTAAGCTATAATTAACTTTAGAGGGGTAAAAAAACACACTTAATATCACTTTCATTAAGCGAGGAAGTCACTGATAGAAACTAAATGTTGTCAGTAACTGGCATGTAACCAGCGTTGCTGACAATTTTTGTTCCAGTCGTTTGCAATTTCTACATTGCTACTTTTTTATTTCAAAACGCAGTTGCCACTAATAACGAAACGTAGTCTACACAAAAAATTATATGGGGTGTCAGGGGACACCCGGTTTGAACGAAGTTCCTTTCGCTAGATATTATGTACTAGTAAGTTCCAACACGCCTAAGGCGCCTGTTGAAAAAAACTGTAATTTAAATGGATCTTTAAGAAAAGATACTTTTTGTAAAATGATAACCCTTTTTTAAGAAATTTTTTATTTATTGAATGTATTTTTGATGTGTTAACATCTATAGCGGCGTATACGGACTAAATCTATCAACGTCAAAATCTGCTAAAACCAGATTTTATGCTGCTGCTAACACCAGATTTTCTGCGACTGCGTGTTAAACAAAAATGAGCGGGCAAGAGAGCAATGAAAGACTGGTGTGGTAGGGATGAGGCAAACGAAATTGTGTCTCTAGCGTATGTATTAACATAATAATGTATATATATACATGGGTCTGTTGCTGTCGTTGAACGGAGATATAAAGCATAGCCACGCAAAATTTCATTTGCAAGCGCATGGGCTTGCGCAGTCGACGTTATGGTGACATACTAATACGTCAGCTACTTCGCACAAAGTATGTGAGATGTTGTGTGTTTGGCTGTTTCGTTGCTGTTGATATGGCAAACATGTGGTTATGTGCCACACGTATACGTCAGCTACTTCGGACAAAGTATGCGTGATGTTGTGTGTTTGGTTGTTTCGTTGTTGTTGCCATGGCCAAACAAAGCGAGTCATTTGATGACCCTCCCCCATGACACTTTGCATTCCCTTAACAGTTTTTATTTTAGGCTTTGCATTCTTTGACTTTTGTGGGAATAAAACAAAAAGTATTGAGCAAGAAAATAGTGACACATGTGCTTCCACTGGGTCTTTAAATAATTTTAAGTATTAATATTATTTAACTGTAACGTCATCATATGATTGAACGCTGTTTTTTATTGTCCAATGTAACATTTACGAATATGTTCATAGAAATCGAACAGGTACCGTGTAGCAAAAAGGTGTTAACACATCGCGCGTGAGTTCGAACGCTCATTGGATTTTTTTAAAAGTATATTTTTAGGTCCCTTTTGTAAGAATATGTATTGTATTTTCCCGAAAAGGTCCTTTCTTTAACGAGAGGAACTCTCTTATTAAAAGCTACTGTTTTTTAAGAAAAGGTACTATTTTTAAGAAGAAGTGCTTTATGTAAGAAAAAGCCTAAGAGTATGAATTTTTTTTTACAAAGAAATATTTCTTAATAACAGGTACTTTTTATAGAACTGGTATTCTTTTTAGGAGAAGGTTATTTTCTTATTTTCTTATTTTCAGAAAGGCTACTTATCTCAAGAAAATGTATTATTTTATTTTTAAAAAAGGTAGTTTTAAGAAAAGGAATTTTTAATAATTTGTTTCTAATTTTTCGACATTTATTTTATTAATTATTCTCGACTAATTGTTCCAGCTTAAGGTCTCTTCAGGCTTCATAAAAATTTTTTGTTTTTTTCGATTAATTAATTTGTATTGATGTTTGTTTGTTATAATTAATATAAAAACTTTCCTGAAGAAGATTTCCAAAGGAAATCGAAATATCGAAAAAAAAACAAAAAAGTTTTATGAAATCTGAAGAGACCTTAAGCTGGAACAATTAGTCGAGAATCATTAAAAGGAATTTTTGTAAGAAAAGGTATTTTTTTAAGAGAAGGTATATTTTTTTGAAGAAAAGCGTTTTTACGAAAGAACATGTACAATTTTAAGGGTACGTACTTATCTCAAGAAAAGTTATTTTGTTTTACAAAATAGTTACTCTTTAAAGATACGGTAGTTTTTTTAAGAAAAGCCAATATGTTGTAAGATAATGTACTTTTTTAAGAAAAGGTACTTATTAAAAAAAAATTACTTTTTTTAAGAAAAGGTACTTTTTGTAGGAAAATTTTCTTTTTTTAAGCAAAAGTACTTCTTTAAGATAAGGCATTTTTTTAAGAAAAGGTAGATTGTTTAAGAATATCCATAGGTATTTTTTTTTTGAGAAAATTTACTTTTTTTTAAGAAAACGCACTTATTTTGTTAATGTTATTTTTTTAAAACTTCTTTCAGGCTTATTCCACGGTAGTTGGTACAGGGCCTCGGGTCACCTTTTTAAGTATGGGACATAATACACTGAGACTCCAATCGCCGGGCATGCATTCATCTAACCATATGTTGCTAATGATATGATGCATGTACCTTATTAGCTCATTGTTGCCAGCCTTAAACAGCTCCGCCGGTAATCCATCGGCTCCTGCGGCTTTGTTGTTCTTAAGCCGGAAAAAAGCTGTTCTGACTTCGTCTCAGTTAGAAGGGATTCAATCGACGTCATCGTCCAAATCTTTATAGAAGGGGTCCTTGTCTTTATAGAAGGGGGCCCTGAACCATGTCCATGGGTTCCGTTTTTGACTTTTTGGTAGAATTTTCGGGCTGCGTTCTCAATTTTCCCACCCTCGCGCTTTCTTCACTGCCGTTTCTTACGCCTGAAGAGACGGTTTGCCTCCTTTATTTTTCCCCAATACCGCTCAGTCGCAGCTCCCGTTGCAATTGACTGAAGCATTGCCATACGTGCAGAGTTCTTTTCATCAGTTGCTATGCGACACTCTTCGTCCTACTATGGTTTGTTGCAAAGTGGTTTTTGTCATGTTTTAGATTATGCATCTTCAGCCTGCGTTAATCGTTAAATTCTCTTTTGAACACTCTTCGTAAATTACGACCATTTACACTTTGCATTCTACACATAATCGGCTGTTCTGCATTTTACTTACATTCGAATAATCAATTTTATTATTCGTAATAATCAATTAAAAAAATTAATATGTCTGATTTTCGTGTTTCTGATATTTAGTAATCAAAATTTCCACGTATTATTGTGTCTAACTATTTTGTTTCACATTTTTCGATTTATTTGTATTCATATAATACAAATAATCAAAAAGTAATCTACGCAATCGATGTTTCCCTTCAAAACCAGAAGGAGTGTGAAACAACATGACAGAAATGCGAGAGAGTAAAGAGAAACAATGAAAATCGTCTTGTAAACTCATCTCGTGCGTGTGTGTCTACCCCTTTTGCCTCTCCCACCTCTCGCCCACCAAAATCGAAAGTCCTGGGGAGAGCCATGGGTGAAACGCATAATCTAATGAGGGTGTTTTTCAAAACCAAGTACAGCTGTTGCGGCAATTTATATAGAGTCGAAATGTGTTTCCACTGCGCTTCAGGATCTTCATCGGAAAGAGGTGGGTTCTATGCAAAAGTTGCGAGAGCTTCCTTGAGTAGACTGTGGCTACCTCTTGTAATTACAGCTTTCCGATGTTTAGCTTTCTCTGCGTCCGGTTTTCGCTCTAATTAATCTCGCTGAACCTTTTCTGCTACCAAGTCGTGATCGGAATCGATGTTAGCTCCTCTGATCACTCGTACATCAATTACTCTGGATGAGTGCCTTCCATCAATTACCACGTGATCAATTTGGTTCTTCGTTCTTTGATTAGGGGATTTTCAAGTAGCCTTGTGGGTGTCTTTATGTTGGAATCTTGTACACCTAATGACCATGTTTTTGCCGCGGCAAAGTCAATCAGTCTCATACCATTGTCGGAACTGTTAGCATGTAGACTGAAATTGCCAATAGTTATATGAAACACATTTTCCCTGCCTACTTTGGCATTAAAATCTCCTAGTACAATCCAGGGCACCGGCTCTAGGCGCACAGAGAATATGAGTTTCGCATCATCATCTTTCTCTTCTGTCGGGGCATGCACACAAATTAGGGAAATATACAAATATTTCGCTTGTTGCAATTAGAAAAATATATTTTCAAAATTTAAGCAGATCATGTTTTCCACGGCTTCATTTTGAAGCCTTAGTGTACGAACACAATCAGAGCGATAAAGTCATAGACTAATTACTATACTAGACTCAACATTTCTCTCAACAAATTTATGACATTTGGCCTGGTGTGATATGAACGTTGGATGTTGAAAAGAATTGCTTCAATGATACCAGATAGTGGCAATGATTCAAAACAACTAACAAAATAACAACAGCTGCATTTCGTTTTGTGTGTTAAAATTATTGTGTTAAATACAACACAAAAGTATGATAACAATAACAGTCAATAGAAAAGTGTAAAACACATTTAAATTTCACAGTTTTACACCACAACGACATGAACAAGAAGTTATTGAATTTCCACCTTGTATATGTCACTTTTCGTCAAAAATATCTCTATCACACCGACCGCATCACGAAGAGTGTGAAAGGAAACGGCAGATGAGTCAAATATTCTCTCTAGTAAGATTTACTTTATGAATAAGGTAGGCGTTGAAAACGTTCACGTGTATTCTTATGGAAGAAGAAGAAGAGCTGGCGTTTGACTTCGCTTCTGGCGGAGACGACAACAATTAGTGTACGAACACAATCGGAGCGATAACGTAGGCGTAGAAACTTTTTACATTCATTCTTATGGAAGAAGAACAAGAGTTGGCCGTTTCGACCGTAGACCACAAAAATTAGAATTCTTTTTATTTCTCTGCCATCAAGAAGGCATAATGTTGCCAATTGAATAAAAAAATTAGAATGTGTCGTTTTTCTATTTTTCTGGCAATTAAAATTAAAATATTTTGGAATTCTCTAAGGAATATTAAAGAAAATGGTAAATTCATACTCCATAGTATGACAAATTACAGTCGAAGTGATTTGTCCCCTTCCGCCTTGTCATAAATATTAATATCAGAATAATTGCTGAGATTTGTGTGAATGGGTTAGTGACCAAACATGGAAAAGAAAACAGGGGTGATAAATTTTAACGCCAAGTGATTGTGTTTATCGACAACGTTTTTTGAATTGACGCCAACGTTATCGCCCTGATTGTGGTTTTACATTTAGAATTCTTTTTATTTCCCTAGCGTCAAGAAGGCAGGTTAACACAGAATTTATTATGTCTTGAAAAACGATTATCTATTTTTCTGATAATTAAAATTAAATTATTTCAAATTTCTTAAAGCAATGGGAACAGGAATTGTAAATTCATATTATATAGGGCAAAAAAGAACACTCCTTCCGGCGTGTAGAAAATAGCAATTTAGGAATAATTGCTGAGAATTGGTGTGTGTGTGTTAGTGACCAAAAATTGAAAAGTAAGCAAAGGTGACAAATTTTGACTCCAAATTTTGACGCCAACGTTGTCGTCTTCATACACTTAAGCAAGTATTTTTTTTGACGATTTGTGGGGTATTTTTCAATGCATGCCCCGAATTCAATTTGGTTTATATTTATTTTATATATTTGATAGTGTTTTCCTGTAAAAAATATGCTTTATTAAAGATTCCAAACGCTACAGTGAAAAAAAAAATACTATCACAATTTTGGAAAAAATATTTTTTTACCAAAATATACTTAGAATCGAATCAAGTTTATTGAGATTCAAGACGTTTGAAATTCTGAAAAACCCGGTTTTCAGTACACCCTAATGCACACGTATTAAATTTGAAAACGGTAAACTAAGTTTTTATAGGACAAATCAATAAACCAACCAGACGCAGAAGTGTTTATGTGAAATGTAATATCATCAAAAAGTGCAACATGCGGACATGTTCCACTGACGATATCTAAACTAAAAGATATACTATAACTTTCATGAAAGTACATGTGCACAGGCAGGTGAATAATTTGGGTTTTATTCGAAGTTATTAATATTACTGCTGAACACGTTTACATACTATGCCAAGCCATGCATATTATGCTTATGCAAATCTATGAAAATTTCCTAATAAATTTATCAAAATTAATTATCAAAATAAATCATGTGTATATCTGAATAATGTTTCTTTAACGCTTTCACTTCAATATGAATTAGATTAATTAAAATTTACCTCATAATAGATTTTTTAGGACCAACCAATATACGGCAGAAACGAAAATGTCTATATAATGTAAAAGTTCATGTTGAAAGTCTGTCATGAGATCATGTTCATCTAAGATATCCAAACCCAAAGACAACTAACTTTAAACTAAATATTTTCCAAAATCTAAATTATTTTAGTTTTCTTCGAAAACTTTGGAAATCGTTTACATTTTATGACAAGCGATATTATGTTACCCTTATGAAAGCATAAAAATTTATGCAAATCTATGAAAATGTTGGTAAGCAAATTGTCAAACTTTTTTATAAACCATCGTAATATTTGACTCATGGTACTTTTTATAATAGTTCCTCATAATGCAACAGACTAATTAAAATTGACACCGAAATGCCAGTTAAAAATTTAACTTAAGATAGATGATTTTAATTACAAGTTGATTAAATTAGATATGGGAACTCAAGATATTGAGGTATGCAAAACAACAACTTGCTTTATTTTCTAATTTGCAGAAAGTTTAAATTAGAGACATAAATAGAGTTAAAGCAGTGTAACTGAGAAGGAAAAGTTAAAGTTATCGATAATATAATAGGGGAAGGGTTTTTTAAAAATAATAATAGAGGGTCAACAAATTTGAGATACTGTAATAATTGTACTGCTATAACAGATAACATAGACTAATTCTATCGATTTTGTCAAAGATTGCAAATTAGCTTTAGTATAACTGTAACAATTGAATATAGATGTCTTATTTGGGCAAAGTCTTAAAGTTGCCCATAACACAGAGCAAAAATGATGACTTTTTTTTGGAAATTTTTTCTTGTGTGTTTTGCTCACGATATTTTCGAACAATTGCATAGTGGGGAATTCTTAATTGAATTGAGTTTTCGTTTGCATGTAGTTTGATGCATCATTTCAAACAGTGGGTGAAATAGCTTTATGGATTGACAGGAATCATGAGGACCATTTTGCAAAGCTTATTTTTTAAAAATCACTAATGTATTAAAACGAGTAGCGATACAGAATGACCTTGAGCTTTAATAATAAAATAAAATTGTTTTGCATTTCAAATTTACTTATCATGATGAGCATAGGCAGGCAGACACATATATTCTAGAAAATATTGACAGGGCATTTTTTTCAAGCAGTATTTTGAAGTCTTCATAATTCTGCCGATTAACCAACTTTTTTTTAACACTATTATGCTACAACCCATTATTATCAACTATATTGGGTACTTTTGCTTTGGTTTGTGTCTAGACTAACATATGTTGGGAAATTTCTTGTTTAATGGGAAATTTTCTAGGTGGAGCCTGTAACCAATATTTACTATATATTGTAGTTCTGAACGCAATAAAAAGTATATTTAGAAAAGCCAAAGTGAAAGAAGTTTAAAAAGAGAAAATATTTAAAAAAAAACGAATTTTCTTAAACAAATACCTATTTATATTCTTAAATAACGTAAATTTTTTTATAAAATATACCTTACCTTAAGGAAGTACCTTTGCTTAAAAAAGGAAATTTTCCTACAAAAGTACCTTTACTAAACAAAAATTATTTTTTTAAAAACAAGTATCCTTTGTTAAAATAGTTAATAAAACAAATTGCCCTTTCTTAAAAAACTACATTTTCTTTAAAGAGTACAAATTTTGTGAAACAAAAAAAATATGATCTCTTAGCCTTAAAAGGACATTACAACTTTAAATATGACGAGGATCTAAAAACAACTAAATTTGAAACATATGGTAGGGCCAAACCAAAACAGAACGAGTCAACCACAATTAGAATAGTTCGTTCTATAAATAGAACTTTCAAAACTTCTGCATCAGTGCGTGTAAGTAGGAAAGCAACGTGTAAGTAGCGACAACAATCGCTCTGCACACAATCGATAAATGTCTTCGGTTACTGACTTGTGTAAATACACACCGCAGTGGCTTAACGGGCTAGACGCTGCTGAAGATGATGCTTCACAAACATCGAAACGATCGTCCAGCGAATGTGAGTTCGAATCCCAACCGCGGCATTTACATTTTTTTCACTAACCGGAGAAAATATGATATCTTAGCCTTAAAAGGAAATTACAACTTTAAATATGACGAGGATCTAAAAACAACTAAATTTAAAAAAAAATTTCTTGCGACAAGTAAGTCTTAAAAATTTACGTATTCTTGAAAAAGGACCAATTCTAAAAAAAATCACAGTTCTTAAAAAAAACCTTTTCTTACAAAAATTTCTTTTCTTAAAAGTACATTTTCGTACAAATAAAACAATACCTTTTCTTTTCTTCAGATAAGTAGCCTTTCTGAAAATAAGCACAGTTTCTTAATAAAATAGCCTTTCCTAAAAAGAGTACAACTTGTCTAAAAGGTACTTCTTTTTAAAAAATATCCTACTCTTAAAATGTTACTTCTTAAAAATAGAACCTTTTCTTAGAAAAAACATTAGCATTTAATTAAAGAAATAACGGGTTTTTCAATAAGAACGCTACAAAACATTTATTGAATAAAACAAAACCGGTTTTAGATACCAAAGAAATTCTTTATTCCTGTGAAAGTACGTTCGATGTCATTATGTATGGAACTCGATTTCTTTTGCACGGCCACCACGGGCACGCTTGTAGAAGCCCAGACGCTGAACCCAATTTTCGACGGTTTTCAAGCATAAATCGGCCGATACGGCAGCAATTTCACGTTCGATATTCGTACGAAGTTCATCAATCGTCGCTGGCTTGTTAGCATAGACCATAGACTTGACGTAGCCCCGCAGGAAATAATCTAAAGGCGTCAAATCGCACGACGAGGGCCATTTCGTGAGATAAAACGGTCACCAAACTTGGTTTCCAAAAAATGGATTGTGGCATTCGCTGTGTGGCTTGTGGCGCCGTCCTGTTGGAACCACATGTCCTTCAAGTCCATGTTATCCAATTGGGGCCAAAAATATTCGGTTATCATTGAACGGTAGCGATTCGCATTCACGGTAATGTGCCGGTCTTGATCATCACGGAAGAAGTACGGCCCAATGACGACGCCGGCCCATAAACCGCAACAAACCGTAATTTTTTCGGGATGCAATGATGACTCATGGATTACGTGTGGATTGCTGTCTGACCAATAACGCATATTTTGCTTATTGACGAAGCCATTCAGCCTGAAATGAGCCTCATCGCTGAAGATGATTTTCCGATGAAAATCCGAATCGTAGCGCTCTTAAAGTTGAGGTCACTGACTCCAAATTTCGGTAGTAAATTTTAATAATTTCGACTCGTTGTTGGCTCGTATATCTTTCCATGATGAAATGGCAAACCTTACTGAAGAGAAATGTCAAAAGAGCGGGAAAAAATATGGTGTGGATTGCTGTCCCTATCGATTTACTTTTGTAGCGTCTCTGTTGAAAAACCCTTTACCTCTATTTAAAAACGACCTTTCCTGGAGAAAAAATACTAAAAATATACTTAAAAAAAAATACATTCTTTAAAATAAAAACTTTCTTAAAAAAAGTTTATCATTTTACAAAAGTATGTTGTATTAAAGATCCATTTGAATTATCGTATTTTGCAACCGCCGACTTAGGCGTGTTGGAACTAACTAGTACATAATACTTATATATAGGGAAAGGAACTTCGTTCCAAATATGTATGTACATATTTTATAGTATTCTCATACGAAAAATTAAAAAATGAAGTGAATTAAAAATTTAATTGAAAAATTGGGACGTATGTATTCATGATCGAAACATAGAGTAGTTTGCGAAGTTTGGTGTGGTTGCATATGGACGTTGCGTGTTGATAAGTATTGCAACCAACAAGAAGACAACAACGGAATTTCGTTTTGTGAGTTAATATTTTTGTTATAAATACTACTGCGGTCAACGTTAAGTAACAAAAGAAATACTTTTGCGGCAAAAGATATTTTATGGCGAAAATTTCTATACGAAATTTTACAGGATAAGTCCAGTCACAAAATTAAGAGCAGTTAATTACGACCATTAATACCATTATTAGAAAATAATCACAGGAGGTGTCAGGGAACACCCGGTTGGAATGAAGTTCCTTTCGCTATATATTTTGTACTAGTTAGTTCCACCACGCCTAAGGCGTCCGTTGAAAAATATGATAATTTAAATTAATCTTTAAGAAGATATACTTTTTGTAAAATTATGAACTTTTTTTAAGAATGGTTTTTTTTAGAATGTATTTGTTTTTTAAAAAAATGTATTTTTAGGTTCTGTTTGTAAGAATATCTATTATATTTTCCCGAAAAGGTCCTTTTTAAAGAGAGGTACTTCTTTATTAAAAGCTAATGTTTTTTTAAGAAAAGGTACTATTTTTATGAAGAAGTACTTTCTGTCAGAAAAAGCTATAAGAGTATGATATTTTTTACAAAGAAGTACTTTTTTTGAGAACAGGTACTTTTTAAAGAAGTGGCACTCTTTTTAGGAAAACCTTGTTTTTAAGAAAATTTACTCATTTTCAGAAAAGCTACTTATCTCAAGAAAGTAATTTTTGTAAGGAAAGGTGCTTTTTTAGGGGCGAACGTATTTTTTGAAGAAAAAATTTTTTCTTCTTCTCAATAATTGTTCGGTTCAAGATCAATATCTATTAAAAAGTACTTTTTCCATGAAAAAATAAATCTTAATTAAAATGTTACTAAAGAAATGTGTGAAATTGATTATTATGGTGGATGGTTGGGAATATGGCTTTCAATGCCAACGCATATCATCAGCTCCCTTTTCCACAAGTATTTAGGTATATCATCACACATTATAGGGATAAATAAATCCCAACTAAGCGAAAATTGTCTCAACACTCCAACTTTTGCGATAACATCCACAATAAATACTTTACCACAACCATCTATGTCACAACATTTCCTTCCTATGCATGCTTTCATCGACAGCCAGTGCATAGGTCTTTTTGTTTCAAAAAAGAAACAACGAATGCCTTGAGATTGGCGTTAGAGTGTACCGTATTCAAATTATACCCGTTCAAGTTTATATTATTCGACCTTTCAGTTGTCATGTTCTCAATAATTGTTCGGTTCAAGATTAACAACCTGTTTCTCTATCTCGAACGAAAGTTTTCGTTTGTGTTCTGGACGAAAGAAAGTTGATTTGGGTTTCACAATCATGTCGTTTCAAGTCGAATGAAAACATAAAACTATTCAGTACAAATTTTGGTTCCTCTATTTTGAATGTGCTGTCACTTAGGAACAAACATGGAGTCGGGCGAACGAAAATTTCGACTCGATTTGAGTCGAAAGTGTGTGACTGATTTTCTTTCGCTTAGCTTTTCGTTCGAGATAGAGAAACAGGCTATAAGACTTTCAACATTTTTTTTAAGAAATGGGAATTTTTCAAAAATAGGTAAATTTTTAAGAGTATCTTATCTTATCTCAATTAACGTTATTTTGTTTCACAAAAAATGTACTCCTTAAAGGAAATGAAGTTTTTTAAGAAAAGTCAATTTGTTGTAAGAAAATTTACTTTTTTAAGAAAAGGTACTTATTTAAAAAAAATACTTTTTTTTAAGAAAAGGTACTTTTTGTAAGAACATTTATTTTAAGCAAAGGTACTTCTTTAAGAGAAGATATATTTTAAGAAAACGTACTTTGTTTAAGAATATGAATAGGTATTTTCTTTTTGAGAAAATTTGCTTTTTTTAAGAAAATGCCCTTATTTAAGAAAATGTGCTTTATTTATACTTCTTTCACTTTGGCTTTTCTAAATTTACTTTTTATTAGATTCAAAACTACAATATGTACTAAATATTGGTTACAAGCTCCACTTAAAAAACTTCCATTAAACAAGAAATTATACGTGAGATCTAGTTAGTCTAGACACAAACCAAAGGAAAGTTACCAAATATAGTTGATAATACTGGGTTGTAGCATAACTAATAGTGATAAAACAAAGTTATTTGATTGTTTTTCATTTAGCCACCATCCTGCAACGTGCGATAAGGAAATTAGTTCCCAAAATGAGCTGACTTCTTGCAGCCATAAAAATTGTCGACCTTTTCTTTATCAATAAGTGATCAATATTCTCCGATCTAGAGGTCAGATTTGCGTTTCTTGTATTAATTTTCCTTGATATTTCGATACTCCATTGTGTAGCATCATCAGGAAATATAAACAATATTTAACAATTAAAACAAAATGGCAATTGTGAAAAATTATGTCAATATAAAAATATTCGAAAAAATTTTCCCGCCTTTTTCAAAATTTTCTGAAGTTACACAAGCAAAAATAATGTACGTAAAAAGTTCATATAAATTAACCCAAAGAGAAATATTAGATCGATAAACAATTTGTGCTTAAATGGTGCTACATTTTACTAATTAAATGTCTGTAAATTTGGGCTACATAATCTGTATCTGTTTTATAGTTAATTCTTTTCAATGTTGGTGTTTTAATTATTTGTTGCATTTCTAACATAGAACGACGTTTATAATTGTTTTCTTTATTCAAAACCGATGTATACTGAAAGTTTGGGTAATGATTTAAACTAGCACAATGGGATGTTAATGCTGTTTTCTGTGTAGAAATTTGCCTGTATTTCTGATCTGATTTGTGTCCTGCAATTCGTGTCTTTAGATTATTTTTTGTAGTCCCTACATATACTTTGTTACAAACCTCGTTGTCACTTCCTTTACGTGGTATTTTATATACTATATTACACATATCAAATTTGTCCAAACTATCCTTTGTTTTACTAAATATTCTACCTATTGTGTTATATGTTTTGTGTGATATTTTATAATTCTTGTCGTCAAATATTTTTGACTTCGTCAACCTATCTCTTATTCCAGGTATGTATGTCATTGATTTGTAAATTTTCGGCTCATCTGTGGTAACACTGTTAGGTTGTCCTTTATCCTGAAATTGCCTTATCAGTCTGTTGGTAAGATGGCTCGAGAAGTTGTTGTCCTTGAGAATACTTCTTATCCTATCCTTATTGACCTTGTGGAATTCTACATCACTTATAGTCAAAACGCTTTCTATTAATTTTTTCGCCGTATTTATAAATACAAGAAAAGCAAATCTGACCTCAAGCTCGGCGAATATTGATTATTGATTGATTTTAGTGGACCCACGCAACAATTCATAGTGTCACAAAAGTCATTAAAATATCATTTACGATGTTGAGTTAATTCTTTTCAACAAGAACATTAATTTCTAACTTCACTTCATGTCAAGACGAAAATCGTTAGGCAATACCAATTTCCCGTTACCGTTGAAATTAAAATTGCAACCTTAAAAAGATAAAACTCAATTAGTTCAGTGGTTCCAACGATTTCCCAACATTTTTCACAAAACATACAACATCACACACACGTATTCATTCATTTGATCAATAATTTATAGTAAAATTATTGATTATCAAATGAGAAAATCAAATCGCACACACCAGATACGCAGATAATTCTGCTAAAGAGGGAAATCTGTTAACAAACACCTGTTTCGTGGAGTTAAACATAAATTAATTGGTATAAGGTAACAACAACAACAAATACAGCGGCAATGCCTCTTATAATAATCCGAAAACTTTGTGGGCTTTGACTTACCACGCCACCAACCATGGTACAACCAGCATTGGAGCTTGTAACACTCCAGACAAAAAGTAACTACGAACAAATTAAAGGCGTTGATGGAAATACCGTTAAACATAAGTGTTAAATGCGTAAACATTGACAATCGATTGGAGTAGTAAAATGGCATAAATGTTCGGTAAATATCCAGTTGAGTGGAATGGTGTAAAGAAAAAAACTTCGTAAAAGAGGTAATCCATGGAATACTGCGCCAGCCATGGCAAAATTTATTTGTTGAGCAAAATCACGTTTACAAAATTTAGACATTAACGCAGCATCCAAACGTTTCTCTGTGTGTGGATAATGAAAAACAAAAAGTCGTATAAATAAAATAAATCTTTAGACATATAACCACAATTCGGGTGGGTAAAACTATTGAGTAAATTACTAACATTTGCAGAAAATGTGTGAAAATATAATTACTTAATAATATGAATAGCTTTATGGAGGAGGAAGAGTCGAAAGACGCTAACAGAGAGCGCATTATATTGAATATTAGATAGTGCGAAACAAAAGACTTAAACAACATACTTAAATTTTAGGCATGACAGTATATACAGGTCTTAAGGCAACACAACCACACATTTGAAGTTTAGTATTTGAACAGCAAGAACAGCAGTAAAAACAACAACTATCTAATCGTCAGCTCTACAACAAAAGTTAAGCAAAAAGCACCCACCATTAATTTTTACAACACAGATAATTCTTTGCAGCAATGAATTGTTTCGTACATCCGCCTAGTTTGTCGGTGCTGCAATGAATATTTACGTTGTGGCATGGGAGTATACTAGAGTGGTAAACCTCGAAACCGAAAATCGGTGAAACTACTTACCCGGGGCTTTTACAATTAACCGTGTACCGAAGTGGGTCTGAAAGTAAATGAGAACAAGACAAAATTAATGGTTTCATCGATCAGGGCATCCACACGATTAGACCAAAGCGTGAACTTTGATAACCGTTATAATTTCGAGGTGATGGACGAACTTATATACCTCTGAACTGCAGTAAACAAAGACAACAACGTCAGCCTTGATTTCAGGCGGAGAATTGTGCTTCCGTATAGATGTTATTTGGGCTAAGCAAGCACTTTAGAGATAAAGCCCTCTCTCGAGTAACAAAACTCCAGCTATACCAGACTCTCATACAACCTGTCTTGCTTTATGACGCAAAATCCTGGGTCTTTTCACAATCAGACGAAACATCTGTGGGAGTCTTTGAGAGAAAAATACTCTGAAAAATGTATGGCCATATAGTGCACAACTGCGAGTATCGGCGGATCACAATAACGCGATTGCGCTGGCTAGGCCCTGTCAGTAGAATGGCTGTAGACGAGCCAGCACGAAGGGTTTTCGAAACCGAACTCGTAGGAAGACGAAAAATAGGAAGACTAAGACTCCGCTGGAGGGATTAAGTCGACGAATCCCTGCGTACCTTTGGTATTGCCAAAGTTGTAATTTCCTTTAAGGCTAAGAGATCATATTTTCTCCGGTGAGTGAAAAAATGTAAATGCCGCGGGTGGGACTCGAACTCGTTTTGATGTTCGTGAAGCATCATCTTCAGCATCATCTTCAGCAGCGTCTAGCCCGTTAAGCCACTACAGCGTGCACGCACAGAGGATATATTCGTTGTCACAACTATATTTATAGCAAACTAAAATTTGGCGGTTCCTTGGACTATCACATTATTCTGTTGTGATTACCAATAATTGTGATCAGTATCAACAAATATTGGGCATATCAATTGATTTGTAATTCAGTTTTGGTTGCTAGACATGAAATATTTAGTTGTGATAAATGTGATCTGTCAATCGAGTTTTAGTTCTAGCAATAAAATTATCCTGTAGGTAGTGGTGAATATTCTATTAGTTGGATCAACGAAAATATAAAATATAATTCGGTTGTACCAATTAATATATTGGTATGCTCAAATAATTACTTGAGTTTGATGGCTGTCACAACCACTTGAGGATGCTTCAATCCCTTATGAATTTTATAGAAAAAAAAAATAAAAAAAATAATGTTGTACTAAAATTGTGTATTTTATATTTAAATATAAACAAAGCTATTATTATACAATCCGCTTCACTTATTTAAAGGCACTAAAAATTCCATATTCAGCAGCCTGTATCTTTTGCAATTTGTAACCTATTGCAGAATTTTAAAATGGAAATGGAAGCTAGACATCTTGAGATATAAAACGAATCATGACAATAGTGGTTTCTTAACTAAAGAACTGTTTTTGAGCAATTTATAAAAAAAGTCTAAAAATGTGCTATTTTTTTTGGTTCACTTGAATAAAGGCACTTCATTATTTTTGTATTATTTTTAAATTACGCGAAGATTTTTTGTATTAAGCGTTTGTTTATTACAATTTATTACATCTTTATCAGTTTACGAGTGAAAATGGCAAAACAAAAAATTTTAAATTTATCGGAAAAATCTAAAATCGATGTTTGCCGTTCTGAAGGATATTCTAACCGCGCAATTGCTAAAAAATGGGATGGAGCCCAACAGTTGTCGACAGTTACGACACGGACCCCGAGGGTATGAAAAAAATTTTAAAGGAAGGGTTTCATTGTCTTCAAGTACGTATGAGAAAATAAAAATCATCAGAACTGCTTCTAATTCTGCCTTATCCTTGTCAAAAATAAGAGCTCAAGCTCGAGTGGAAGGAAGCGAGCAAGTCATCAGTACGCATAGTAATTAAGAGCTGAGAGTATCTTAAATACCTGAAATTACAAAAAACCCGCCTCCTCGTAAGGAAAAGCGGCTTCAATTCGCAAGAGACTACATGGTATGGGATGTGCAGACAAGAGGTCATGTAAATGACTGGAGAACCGTTGTATTTACGGATGAGACGAAGTTTAATTTGGATGGGCTTGATGGCTACAACTATTGTTTCCATGATCTGCCCAAAGAAACGCGTTGTTTGAACCGATATCACAGGCGAGACGGCGGCGTTATGGTGTGGGGTGCTATTACGTACTATGGCACCACCGGTCTTGAATATCAAATTGCAAAAATGACTGGTGCAAGCTATAAAACGTTACTGGAATCGGCTTTTCCGAAGTCCAGTGAACTATTTGGTCCCATATCTAGGATATTGCAACAGGCTACTGACCCTATACACAATGAAAGAGTAATGAAGGAGTGCATTGCAAGCCAAAATGTTAATGGCCACGCTATTCGCCAGATCTAAACATTATCGAAACTGTCTGGGGTTGGTTATCTCGTAAGGTCTATGAAGGAGGTAGACAATTTGCTGACAAGCAGTCATTAAGTCACGCCATTAAAGATGGTTGGAATCAAATTTCGTTGGATTACATAAATTCTCTGTATCTCTCAATGAAAACCCGTATATTTGAAGTTATTAAGAACAAAGGGGGTTGTACCCATTACTAATAGTTCTTAAATACAGTAAAATAAATTAAAAAAACAAGAAAAAATATTTTTAATTAAAATTAGTTAAAATCCCTTTATTCAATTGAAAAAACAGATAGCACAGTTTTTGACTTTTTTTTATAAATTGCTCAAAAAAAGTTCTTTAATTAAGAAACCACTATTGTCATGACTTTTTTTTATATCTCAAGATGTCGAGCTTCAATTTGAATTTTAAAATTCTGCAATCGGTTATAAATTGCACAAGATACAGGCTGCTGAATATGGAATTTTTAGTGCCTTTAAATAAATGAAGCGCTGTGTATGTAACCAGTATTCGTATTTCGAGGGCAATGGTTACGCTTGGTACGAAAATCGCTAAAATAATAAAAATGGCTATAACTCGGTAACGATGCGTCCAATCGTAAAAACAGTGAACAGTAAAATATCAATCACAGTAAAATAAATATTGTAACCTTCTTTTGATTTTGTATAGAAAATATATGTCAAGCGTTGTTTTTGCCCAAAGCATATCAAATTCAAAGCATATCAATATCAAATTCTCCTTTCTGTTTAAAATACTAGTTTTTCTGTAAAGTCCTCGTGTAGCATTCAAAAATGTTGTCTCTTTTACAGCAAAGCCTCTTATGAAATATCGAATACATAACTTTGTCGCACGTGTTTTTGTAACTGAAACTAAATTATGATTATACACCCCGCGACATAAATATAAAGGCAACTCCATTTTTAATTATTGCAAATATTGTGAGGAATTTTCAAGTTTTTATTTTATATTGTATTAGTCCTTTCAAAATTAAATACTTTTCAGAAAAAAAATACTTTGACTATGACTTCTTAAAGGCGAATCAAGAAAAATAAACTAATTACTAGTGCGAAATATTTATAAAGGCAAAATATTTATTTAAATATTCTGAAAAGTTTCGTAAGATGTATGATCTCCATTATCGCAGATAACTTCTACTAAGCATTTTGGCATTGAGTTTATCAACGAATGAATACGCGCAGGATCAATTATCTTCGACTTTCTTGTATTGATGCTCTTCGATCCTTGCCATTCTTGGTAAACGTGGGTAGGTAAAATATACCATAGGTTCTCGATCGGATAGAGATCAGGACTAAAAGCAGGCCAGTCGAGAGTTGGTATTATTTCTGGACTCCAGAAACTTTGGAATTTTCTTAGACCGATGTGCTGCTGCGTTGTCTGCTGGATGATCAATTCTAGGACACCAATTTCCTCTCCAGAATTAACTAAGACGACATCCAATAGTCGAATATAATACACGGTGTCCATTTTTATGAAAATGAGACATATTGGAGTGGTTCCTCTATAACTCATACCTGCCCAAACCATAAGGGAGCCACCGCCAAAATTTCGCCGCTGACGCAAAATTTTGAAAAAATTTCTGGAACGCCAATATTTGTCCGAGCCATCATGGCCATTCAAATTTAATTTTTTCCGTCAGGAAATATTAGCCCTCATCCAAAACTATGTATATTTCAGCGAATTTAAATATGGGTGATTCGTGTCCTGGCAGGAGACCCAGTTTTGCCTACTTTTTCCAATATGACAGTTTCAAGTCGCGTTCCATTATTTGTTGAACACGAAGCAACCCTGCTCCCAAGTTCAATATAGCAATAATTTCCTTCTCGCCGAAGTTTTCTTTAACAGCAACTCTTTTGATCTCTATTTTGGCGCTACCACTGATCAGTGTTGTCATTCCTGGTCGTTTTGTATTTCCATCTTGGCCACCCTATTTTATAATTGTCAATGTCACAGCTAGATCTTTTCAATTGCCTCGAAATTCACCGATTGGACAGCCCTTCATCATGATAATCTTACATTTTTCCCTCTTCTTCTTTACTTATGAACTTACCACCAGGTAATCTATATAAATTATTTTTTTTTTAATTTGGCTTACGTTAATTTTAAAACAATAAAATAACATCCAAAGAAAACTCACTTCTGGTTAAATTCCTACTTACTATTGTTCGAATTCTGGTTCTTTTCCATGTTGCCTTTATATATATTTCGCATCAGAAATAGAAAAACAGCGTCACTTTTCGTATAACTTGTAAAAGAGATCGAATGATTACATTCTCTGATATAATATACCTCGTGACTCATATATGCATAACAATTCTATACCAAAAACGCAGTGCATTGAGAGTACCGAGAAAAAATATGTTGCCTTTATAATTATTTCGCTGGGTGTAGTGACTAATATTTGAATACGAATTCTAATATTGTACTTTTTATGAGTTGTATCTTCCATTTCAGATGAGTGAGGTTTTGGAAATACTCAAATTGGGTAATACCTTATTTTCTGTAGTAACAACTTTTATTTTGTAAGACCTATTTTTAATCTATCAGTAAAACCGTCAAATATTTATGATGTATGATAATTATGAATTATAACTAAAATATTGACTTTATCATGGAATTTTCAGTGCCTGAATTGATTTCCAACTAATATTTACTTGTGTTTATATTCATGCTTGCTTTCCCACTTACATTCACTGATGGCGAAATTTTGAAAGTTCTATTTATTCTATGGTAGTTTTTCTCGTTCTGTTTTTGTTTGGCCCTAACATATGCTTCAAGTTTGTTTGCATTAGATCTGAGTTATTTTTAAAGTTATAATTTCCTTGAAGGCTAAGAGATCAGTCCTAAATCGAATTGCGTCCAAAGATATAGCTGAAGTGCTTGAAAGAAAAGCTAAATTTTGTACAAAAATCTATAATTTTTCTGTTCAATGAAGTTAGTAGCACTAACTAAGTGTATTGGAATTATTACTTTTGTTATCTGCCATTGGAATGGGGTCTGCGAGTTTTATACGTAAGTCTAACATAAATACCAAAATCGGTATTACACATGCAAATACTTTGTGTGTATGTGGGAAATCTGTTAATATTATAATTACAGCTTTTGTTTATCAAATATCCAACGAGAAACATAAAGAAAGGTGTGAAAAAATAAACACTGCAATGAAGTGAAACATGTGGTAATATGTGCGACACACGCGACACTAGCACTCACGAATGGTATTTTTTTTTTGCCACATTATCACCACCCCATAAATTACCTAACAAGGTGAACAGCATACAGCACCAAAACTACACAATTGCCGCCCCTTATGCGTGAAATGTACGTCTAAATCAAAAAGAAACGTAAATCACTTTGCTTCTGTAGAGAATGCGTCAATATTTTATGCCTTAACACGCCGCGGAAAATACTTCTTTTTTTTTGTGAAATTCCAGAGAAATGATGCGGTGTTGTGAAGGAAAGTTTTTGTATTTGTACCGACGCCAACACATCTTTAACAGCTGCTTAATTATTTCCAACCATTCGGTTCGAAACTTTTAACACAAGATCTAGCTGTGGTCCGGCTAGACCATGTTTCAAGATCAGTGAATACGTAGTGTTTCCAAATTCTAGGGTTAAGAGATGTGTCTTCAACATATGCCCATCATTATGTGCTGTTAGTAATCACTTAACCCTAAATATATGGGGCAAAATCGTACTTTTAATTTAGGGGAAGTTCCAAATAATTATAAAACTCATATTGACAAGTTTGAAATAAAAAATACCAAATTTTTAATTAAATTGTGTTGCTGCAAATTACGCAAGATTATAATAACAAAGTTTGCACTATATTATAGAATTTTTTAAGGAAATCAGCATCACAATAAACTATTTCTTTTTCATATTGCGATTCAATGCAGTTGTGGGAATTCATAATTTCAAAACTACTCGTAACTTCTCTGATTATTTATGCCTCATAAATTGCAATGTTCCATGTGGTTTCAAGGCATTAAATTTTGCATAAAATATGCATTAGGTATTATGAGATTGTCAAACCCAAAATCCAAATCACAAAGTTCCCAGAACTTACATGTTATGTGACCATCTCATGCAGTCAAAATGCAAAATACTTACTTTCTAATTAGAAATTGACCGCGTTTGATGCATTTAAACTCGAAAAACTTCAACTTAAACACACTATCGAATACTACATAGCACATGAACATCGTCATGCATCTCATTGCAGTTACGTTGCCTTCATAAAACAATCACTTCAAAGACATCTTCTCTTAGGTCCGAGAATTTTCCGAAGTTAATGACTTGAAGTGCAACTGCTATGTGTTGGCAGTTTCAGGCCTGAAAGGGGGAAATGCAGCGAATTCTAACTTTATTACCTTTTGAATTATGTTAATTGCTGGTTGTAAAAGCAAATAATAAGCATAACGTCACACAATTGCCACAGCCACAGCTGCGCCAAAAGTTGCATTCTGTAGTAACAACGGCAGGAAAACAGCCAAGCAGCCCATGTGTAGTGGTTCTGATGGCCAATTTTGCAGTTTACATTGCATGAATGACAGCAGCACCTAGGAGAGTTGGCCACGGCTATGACTGAGAACGTCTCTTAAATATATAAACCGATAGCCCACCCGTGACATTAGTTTGTCCTAGGTTAACTAGTTAACCGGTTTAAAACCATCCTGCAGATTTTATGTACCAGTTTCGTCAATGACCGTTTCACTGAAATGCGGTTTTCTGAAAATTTAAAAAACCGCTATATCAAAAAAATTCGGTTTTTTAATACCCTAGTAAATACAGTGTTCAACTAATACAGACACCGATCGACTAACCGTCTTGCATTTGCCACAGTGGTTGGGGCAAATTTTTAAAACCTTTTACTAGCATCTTAAAGAGCTTTCAGCATACAATCAGGAAGTCATAAAAATATAAGGGAATCTAATGACTTGCACGTCATATCAAATTATAGTTTGTAATCTGAGGGAAGCCTTTTGACAACTGCAGGGAATAAGCCTGCAGTTCTCTAAGAATAAATCTGCTTAAATCGCTATTGACTTTTGTAACGTAATTAGTAATAGATCGTATAACTTTTTCGTATAACCGCACTCACAGAAAAATTCGGTTGAGACAGCCGAATTAGCCGTAACCGAATTAAGAGGTTGTCACAACCGAATTAGAGGTTGGCACAACCGAATTAGAGGTTGGCACAACCTCATCAGCGGTCGACACAACCTCATCAGAGGTTGACGCAACTTCATTAGAGGTTGACACAACATTATTAGAAGTTGACACAACCTCATTAGAGGTTGTCAGAGCCGAATTAGAGGTTGTTACAACCGAATTTAGATACTGACATAAATGAATTATTAAAGTTTTTTTTATTATTAAGTGATGATTTATTTTCTTGTATTTTGAAAAATGAATTAAAAAGTGAGAAAATAAAGTAATATATATGGGGTATAATATATAAAAAGGATTAAAACATTTAATTTACATGCCTCTTCCAACCTTTATTGAAGTCCCGGCCATCATGGGACACCGCAGTAATTCTGACGTGTTGTATCGGTTGCTCTAGGTCCAAAACCGTTTTGTATCCAGACTACCGCGTATATACCTGCTGTTGATATCTGCTTAAATAATATCTGCAAAATAAGACGGTTTAATACAAAATATATTTTACTTACCTTTTTAAAATAATATTTGATTATACAATTTTAAACGTCAGATTTTAAATACATGGAATTATGTTGTGGTAACCGAATTGAAAATGAATTTGGTTGTACCTACAGAATTCATGAGAAATCCGGTTACAGCAACCGAATTGACGACAAAATCGGTCGTTGCAACCGAATTAAGGCTATATTCGGTTACTGCGACCGAATTGAACGAAAATCGATAGTTACAACCGAATCGATGCCAAATTCTGTTACTACAACCCAATTGAGGTTGGCTAAGACCAGATTCGGTTACCCCAACCGAATTAGGTACCAATTACGGTTCTTCCATCCGAATTAATTTCAAATTCGGTTGTTTCAACCGAAATTTTAAAAAATTTAATTGACTGAGCGAATATAATTGAAGATTCAGTTGTCACAACCGAATCAATTATGAAACGATGTTGCTTCAACCGAATTTCGGTTGTGGAGACTAAATTCGGTCGTAACAACCTCAATTCTGTTGTGGCAACCTCAATTCGGTTGTGGCAACCTCAATTCGGTAGTAACAGCCGAATTAACGGTTGCTACGACCTCTTCTCAAACAATTAGTTCTCTGAGTGCGGTTTTCGATTTCAAAGAAATGGAAAACGGAGTTTTAAGGTTTCTTTTCGGTTCTCTCGTTCCGCACAGAAAACTATGTGTT